>VWZS01008806.1:188392-276080 GCA_013397075.1 Rhabdornis inornatus | reverse complement strand
CGTTGTGGGCTGAGGCGGAGTGGCCCCCGCGCCCGCTGCCGCTCCGGCCCGGCCCGTAATCCCCATCCCCCGCTTCGCCTCCCCCCGCCCCGGTTCTCGCGGTCTCCAGGCCCCTTTGTTGTGCTCTGCGGCTCGGCTTATCGAAGGGCCCTTTGTTCCTGCCGGTGGCGGACCGGGGGCCCCGCTGTCCCCGTCCGCCCGACACCCCTCCTCCCCTGGGGGCGAAGGGAGGGAGGCGGCGGTCCGGGAGGTGGGGGCTCCGCCGCTCCTCCGAGGGGCCGGGCAGGAGCTGGAAGTCCGTCCCTCATCCCAGGCACGGGGCTCCTGCTCTATGCCCCCTTCCTCCCCCCGCTCCCTTCCCTATCTCGTATCCTGGAGGGATAGTGGAGTTTCTGCCATCCTGGAAAGGTGAAGGTGGCGGTGGACTATACAAACTCGCCGGTGGTGGTGGCAGGTCTGTGGTGCTGCTCCCCGTTTTCTCGCCCTGTCAAGAAAGCGCAATCCCACGTCGGGAGAGAGCTCCCGAGCTGGCACTGTTTGAAGCACCATTGTGTGTAATTATTCTGCCGTCGGGAAAAGGCCAGCTTCCCGGAGCTTGGGCTGGTCCTAAGGGAGGGTTTGTTTGCAGGTGTTTCTTCTGAGCTGGTGACCCTGCTGGGTATTCGTTCCTAAACAAACTTTGTGGTACTAGCTTCACAGACTGCTAAAAAAGCAGACCGTTTTAGTCGTGTCTGTGTCTATACATAGCCTTGTTTTCTCTTAGATACTTTTTCTTGGGCAGCATTAGATGCATCCCAATGTATAAAACAAGTTCTCAAATATTTTAGCCCACAGAAACCACTACTTCTGTGGCTTTACTTTGTTTGATAATCTGGTTGATACAAGTGATAGTGTTTGTTTACACATTATTGTCACCCATTCATGGACGCTCAGGCAAATTGTTGAAAGGTGGAATGGATAAGAGTGAATTTACGTGGTTAGTTTGAAATGTGTTTTATTTATGATTTTTGTATCTGGTTTCTTAAAGAGTTGGTTCTTGGTGGCCATTGTAGCATGCTAATTTCGCATCTGTCGCTTTTGGATTAAACTGGGTTCTACTTTCTACTAAGCAAGAAGATTTGCTATTAAATATTTTAAGCATAGGTTTTTTTTGTTTTGTGTATACAGGATTCATATGTCAGGTTTGCTTTTCTCTGGTCAAAATTTATCTTACTGTGCCTGGTTAGAATGTCCATGCCAATGCACAGAAACATTGGTTTAGGCACAGGGAGATTGGTTTAAGTTGGTTCAGATCAGTGTGTTCTTGGTCTAGTTTATCTTTGTGCCTGCTTTCTTAACTTTATACACTGAGAGGTGGAAATCTGCCTTTCCTGCCTCCAGCTCTACTCGTGAATGAGCTGTTCATTGAACTGAAGTAGTGTTGGGTAGGTGGGAATGAAGACACCATCCTTGACATGTACAGAGTAGATTACTGATGTCTGAAGCAGATTTATCTCTGCAGTTGTGGTTATGTGTTCTTAGTGAGTGGCTTCAGGAGTTGATTGATTGATTGATTTAAAGTTTAACAAGTATGAATATTCTTCTTACTGATTTAATGACTGTTTCAAAAGTCTGTTGTGAGGCCCAAGTTTACTAGGTTTCTTAACCATGCACCTTTTAAAAACAAGTCTCACTGAACAAATCGGTTGTGTAGAAACTGACTTAGAAATCATGCTGTTTTGAAATGAGTTACTGTTCCTTCCATACCAAGGTTTATAATACGGCCATATCTTGTTTTTGGAGGCTCATGTGTAACACTGAGGGTTGAGACATTCCATTCAATGTTGAAAGATCCTGCTTTTTCAAATTTTGAACGGAGGTCTAAACAGATGCTTAATGTATTCAAAAGTGTTCTTAGACAAGTATTTTTGTACTGGTTCAGCAGGCGTTTTTTTAGATCTGTTCACCTGTGCTTGTGGTGCCAGAATACTTATCCAGCCTCTTCTGCAGTTTTAGTCCTTTATTTGGGCTAACACAAAATAGTATTCATGATTTAGAGAGTAGGCTTAGCTACTTAGTTTGCACTGCATGACATAGGTTATAGAAAAACCGTATCATATAAAAGCCATCTCAGAAATCTCTTTTCACATAACAATTTAAGGTATCTGCCATGCTTTCTAGAATAAAGTCTCTGAAAATATATGCACGAAAGAAGGATTTGGTCAACTATATGAAACTTAGAGTTGTTATTTATTATATAGATAAGTTGAATATATATATCTTGTATCTTAGGTCTAGAAACTCAGTAATGGAGAAATATTTTAGTATTTCTCTCAGTATGATTTCACCTGCTTTTTTTTTTTCCTTCGTGCTTAATTTCTAGGCTTGTAATAGCTGCACAGATCTTGGAAAGTCTGGTGTCCTTGTTTTGTTTTGCCAGGTAGTCACTCTGGAGCCCAGCAACCTCCTAGCTTGTTGCCATAAATGAACTTCTATTTTTTTTATGAAGTGGGTAACAGTGTTCAAGAAATGAGCTTATTTTCAAACTGATGGAAGCCAAAGAATGTGCAGTAAAGCATGGAAAGATCCTTAGGTTCAAAGGCAAATAGAGGATTTAAGTATTCTGTGCTTATTAAATGAACTGGGAGTTGTACAGCCAAGTCCTTTATCTGGTTTTGAAATACCTCAGTTTGAAATATTTTATTGTTTATAACGCAGCAGTGTAGAACAACTGTTAAAAATACAGAAAAACAAGACCCTTGTACCTTGACAGAAAATGTTATAGACCTGTTTTCTTCTCTTGTAAGAATAAAGTTTACTTTGATGTATTTTATATGCAGCATTTAATTAAATATGTTTGTGCGTTGCTGCTGATTGCTCTGTGAAATGGTGCAATTACTCTTAAATTTTAAGGGGATTATAGACTGGACCTTAATCCTCTACCAGATCTGTGTGATTGTAGTTCTGTTCTCTATTGTCAGCACATAGTAGAGAGCATTATTTTTATTGTTATCAGGTGGAATTCACATCCATATGGGTATATGTAAAATGATTTTTGAATTGTGATTTGTGCTCTTCTGTTGCAATTTGATAATGAGCAAATCCTTGACAAACACTTATGTTTTCACAAACTGTATGAGTGCAGACTGTGGCAGACAAAACAAGTGTCTTCAGCTGTAGTGACTAAAAATTGCAAGTGTAAATTTTGCAAGAATTCAGAATGGTCCGAAGAAGATTGCTGTTCTTGTCACCATGTGGTGGCTGATTAGATTATTTTCAGACTTGGCTCTTAAAGGTGACCAGTTGTTTATATTCAATTGGAGAAGACCAAAATGTTTGTTTGGGTTTTTGTGCTTGAGAGCTAGGCGAATGTGCTGCTGGTGGGTATATCAGAGCTCCTCACTATGGGCTGTGTTCCCTTCCAATTCTCATTACACAGTGTACCCTTTTTTTTTTTTTAATTTTGTATAAATAAAACAGTACAGATTGCAGGCTGGTAACAAATTTTCTGTTGTCACTAGGTGGTTGTGAGATCTTTGTAGTGCTTCTACCTCTTCTGACTGTTTTTCTGTAGTTGACGTGTCTGGAGTCTTCCCTCCTTTGTTATTTTGACACTTCAACTCTTTCCTGCTTCTAAAGGTTTTTTTCCTCTCCTGCTGTGCTTTGTGGTACAAATTCTCCAAAACTGTAAGGTGATTAGGTTTGTTCTACTAATGTACAAGTTGTCAGCATGAAGTGGCCTATATTGTAAGCATAAGATGCTGTTTGAGTGATTGTGTGGCCTTTCCTCAATAACTTTGTCCGCCCTTTTGGTTCATTTCTTGGTTGTCATGTCTGTCTGTTGTGAGAAAGATCATGTGTTAAAGTGTGTTTAAAGTGTGCTTAACTGGTAGTAGGCAGCTAAGACACGTTAATTCTTATGTTGACAGTTTACCCAGTAGTAACCTAGAGTATTCTTAGCACTAGTAGCAGAAAAGGTGTAATGATGATAGAAAAATCGGGTAATGAAATTTTTTTGGCATTTCAAAAGACACCCCAAAACTTCTTTTAAGGAAAAACTGTTTTTCACTGCTCTGGCTGCACAGTTTTTTCCTACTGTCTTAAGCTGGTTTTTACTGTGTGTTGAGGTTCTAGTGAAGTATTAGGACCTTAAGGTCCTACCCTATTTTTTTGGGGTGTGCTGTCATGCTAGAGTAGATCTTGGTAATATTTGGGGATATATAATCTAAGATGTCCCTCCTAAAAGCAGACCTTCATGTCTCTACAGAAAAGCCTTGTTGTTATTACTATTGCTACTACATGTTTGTAATCACTGTATAGTAGAAGTTTTTGCTAATTACTTGTTTCTATTGGAGGTTAGTCTTATGTTTTTTCTTACAAATTCTCCTACTAACCTTACTGTAATTGGCATTCAGTTTTTATACCTCACAGACTTCACAACTTTTTGGTGCTGTCACCCTCTTCAGCTGTCATTGTCTTCCTCAATTTTAGTTTTTGTATTCTCAATTTCATCTTCAGACCCAAGATGACAGAAATAATCTTCAGTTCTATCCATCAAATTTGAAATAAAGCCTTTCTTAAACCTTTTACTTAAACGTTCTGGGTTTATCCAAACCCAGAGCCTGTCTTAATCTAATGGCAAGGAAGTATTTCAGTAGGCTGCTGTATTTTTTCCTGGAGGAGTTAGAGTATGATCCCTTGCCAAGAGTAATTCTGTGTATAAAGACCTCAACAGCCTTTGAAGGATGTTTTTTTGCTATTTCATTGAACACCTGCAGTTGTGATGTGACCATAAGATTAGAGTTCACTGATGGTGAGAAACACCACCAGCAAAACGTCAGGTGCCTTTTTAATATAAGTATGAAGACATTTCCTCTTTTTCTTAATATAGCACCTGATTTCTTACTCCAGACAACTTTCATCAAACTCTTCACTGAGTGGATAGGTAGATGGACATCTTACATATTGTTTGGCTCAACAGCTAACAGTGATGCTTACGTATACAGGCACCAACTTGTGGAATGTATTTGTTAGTAAGTGGATATTTTTTGAGCTTTCAGTTCAATTATGCCCTGTCTAATCAAGTCTGTGTCTCTTCTTTTGGGTATGCATGGATTTCATAGCTTCCACGTCTTTAAGTAAAAATTGTTTTTTGTTGAGTCCAGTGAGCCATTTTTACACTGAGGTAACACCTGAAAGTTTCTGTTGTGATGTGTCTGTCTTTATACATTTGCCTCCTACCATTCTGTGTTGCTTCTCGTCTCACAGTTAATGTAAGTAACTACATTACCATGAGTGCAAGATTCCCATCATAACTTCTAGTACTTTTAATTTTACTTTCATACCTGTGACGTCCAGATGTTCTGCTATTCAGGGAGAGATGTACAGCTGCCAGAAATCGCAAGGAATCTGCTAAAATATAATACACCACACAGATTCCCAACTGCATGAAGAGAAACACCTGTCACCACTGTGTCAAGTCATGCAGACTTTCAGCTGCCTCCGGCATTTTTGTGCTACTTCATCACTGTGAGACCTGCCATGTCAAACAGTCACATTATCTCTTTGACTGGGGAGGTGGATAGAAGCAAAACCCCCTTATTATTTTTTTAAGCTAAACTACATGGAGTTAGGGAAATTGTCTTACCTTCAAATACAACATGATGTGTACCTACCCAGTTAAAATGTGCGTAAAAATACTTAGAAGAAAGCACCTTCACTGTTTAGGGTAAATCTAATCAATGAGCATAAATGTTCTAATCCTTGTCCTCAATAATGGCATCAAGCCCCAGCATCTTACTAGATTGGAGCTGGTCTTTGTTAGAACTTCTGAGATCTGTACTATAAGGTTTTATTAGTAAATTTTCCTGTATTGAAGTAAGCCAGGTAGACCATGATTCCAAAGCAGCACTAATTATTGGTATGCCGTAGCTACAAATGCTTGTTTAATCTGTTCTCAAAACTGTCCTTTAAAAATACTCAAAAAAACTCGTTGCATAATGCATTTCAGGTCAGTGTTCTTTGCCTTCAGTAATTTCTTCTGCCTGCCCTTGCAGTATAACTTAGTATCTTGTTGCAGCTTAAGACTATTGTGATTTATTGTATCCCATGTAGATAATGAAAAGTAGCATATTCTCTCTCTGTTGGAAGCACCTCTTATATTTTCAATGCTATTTTCAGTTCTTTTCTAATTTTTACTTTTGAGAATGATTGTTGTGGTTCTTGATGTTAATTTTTTTCTATCTCCCCTTTTCGTTCTTGCTGTGTTGCTATATCCTTGGAATGTATGGGATTTTTGAAGTTCTTACTTGCAGAGAAGGTAGCAATCTAGTAAGAACTTGGTAAGAAGGTGACAGTCTATCTAAGACTTAGGATTTAAGTTAAAACATTTCTCCTTCTTCAAGAGAAGAGTGATAGTTCTCTGAAGTGTAACAAATTAAGGTAGTTAAGAACATGACAAAACGTAGATGGGGGGATAAAAATTATTAAAACTTCAGCATGTTGACAAAAGCTCATCTTTCCCTGTAAGGTTAACAAATAGATACTTAGTTTCATAGTTACTTGATGCACATGTTTTGCTGAGTTAAGTTACTTGATGCTTTTACTGAAATTATGGAGAAAACCCCTTCTATCAGCAAAACATCATTTCTCTAAGAAACACTGCTATGATGTGTGGATACAGTTCTGCATAATATCCTTAATTCTTGTGCCCCTTCAGAGACTGAGAGGTGTTCTGCTTTATGTAGTCCTTCATCCCTTTGAAAAAAACCTCTGAAGACCTCTCTGTAGATTCCAGTTTACTTGTAGTAGTTGGCTGTAAGCAGCAGCTGCACATCTGTGCTGGCATAACTTTCTGTACTGACACATACATTCCTGCCTTTACCTTCTCTTGGAAATCCAAACTTTATTCCCTACTTTTGAATAATGTATATCAATAAAGTCCAGGTTACTTTCTAAAACTGCAATTATTGAAGATTCACTGTTTTAAAAACATGGAATATTGACTATAGAGAGCATTGTGCAGGGCTGTACAAGGAGTGTATGTATATTAATACTAATGTCCAGTAGGGCATCTCATTCTATCAAAATATCTACGTTGTATGTCTCAAAAGTTCAGTCCATTAAAAGTTATTATTTTGGTAGAGAATGAATCCTTCATAAACCACAGGTCTGGAGGGAAGGAAGCGAAAAAAAAAGTGCTCTTCCAGGGGATCTTTGCTTCCATCATAAGTAAGAATTAGGGAGTTTCATATGGCCTTTTCCGTTTACTCTGCTATTTAAATGTCATGGTTTTCTTGTACTCTAGGCTTATTGCAGATGTGCTATATTTTGTATATTGTTTCTACTTAAGACTTCCTCAGGTTGTGGATCAAACTACAACAGCTGTGAGACATCAGCATACTGTTTCTTCTGTGTGATTACCTAAGCTGACGTACAAGGCAAAAAAACTATTTAAAATTCACGTATTTAGGGAACATATATTTAAGAATTAAGTGTTCCAGGCATTGATTTATACCTGTCAAAAGTGTTTAATTGGTGTTTTTTAAATGCCTCCATGCATATCCTTGTGCAATTATAATACAGTGTGTTTATTGCAATAGTTTTCATGAGGGAAACTAGCATGAAGTTCTTAGGCTACCAGCTTCTTTACAATGATGATGTACAACAACTTGCAAATTTTGGTTTAAATAACAGGTAAACAGTATGGCTCAAAACTGTCTGAGATGGCGTTTCCCATTTTATTAGGTCTGTGCTTTTGCATTGGTTAACAACTTAATGTGTAATGCTTTAGGAAGTATGCAAGTGTTTTTTTGAGATCTTGGCAGAACAAAGACTTTCATAAAGAAGATGTATGTAATATCAAAAAGGCAGTGGAGCTTTATAAAATTATTCTCTAAAAATAGACCTGATCCAGTAGGAAATTGGACTAAACTTGCAAAAACGTGTGCCTGTTTTTGGTAAAAATAGTTTGATCAAATGTCTTTTCCATCTTCTCTTCTGTAACTGTTGTACAGTCTTGTGGTATACAATATTTCTAGCTTTATGATTTCCTGTATGAATGTAAAGTAAATAAAGGATTCATCAGAGAAATAGGAAAATCCTGTGCTAACTAATGCAGCTCTCACTTGATTGTTAGTCATTCTGGACTGGTCATACAGTTCTGTGTTCTTATAGGAACTCATGTAACATGGACAGCTGCCAAAGCTCCATCGATCTTCAAACACTGACTCCTGGTGTTCATTCTCTCCTAACTGCCGGACAGGTGCATTTGTTGCTTTGAGAACCTTAACTCCCTGAAGTAAAATTCTTTAGGATAAAGACCAATCTTTATTTGTAGCTCTCTGTTGTCTTTTGGAATGAATAGAGCAGTTTTTATTTGAGCTGATGTAGCATTCTCAGAGTCCTGTATATAAAAAAAAAAAAAACAACCCCAGAATTTGGAAGGATTCCTTTTCTGTTTTTCAGAATCATGGAGAGAATGGGTTATGTCGAATAGGCAAATCCTGTTTTGTATTTATATATCTAACAGACCATATATTGTTTTGGTGGATTGATAAACTACACTCAGTGACCAGGCATTAAATCAAATAATGAATAAAGAGTCCCTCAGTCTTGTGAGTCATAGAATCATAGAATGTTAAGGGTTGGAATGAAACTTAAAGGTCATCTAGTCCTAACCCACCTTGCCATGGGCAGGGACACGTCCTACTAGACCAGGCTGGTCTAGTATAAGGCCTTATTCAGCATGGCTTTGAACACTGCCAGATTTGGGGTGTCCACAGCCTTCCTGGGCAGGCTGATCCAGTGCTCGTTGCCCTCACAGTAAAGAATTTCTTCCTAATATTTAACCTAAACTTCCTTGATTTCAATTTGTACCCATTACTCCTTGTGCTATCACTACAGTTCCTGATGATGAGTCTCTCTCTGGCTTCCTTGTAGGCCCCTTCAGATACTGGAAGGTTGCTGAGGGGTTTCCATACAATCTTCTCTTCTCCAGGCTGAACAGCCACAACTCTCTCAGCCTGTGTTCATAGGGAAGGTGCTCCAGTCCTCTTGTCAACTTCATGGCCCTGCTCTAAACTTGCTTGAATAATTTCTTGTCCTTCTTATGCTGGTAACCCAGAATTGGATGCAGTACGGGGGATGGGGTCCCACAAGAGAAGAATAAAAGGGGGGAAGAATCACCTCCTTTGACCTGCTGGCCATGCTCCTTTTGATGCAGCCCAGGATTCCATCTGGCTTTCTGGGCTGTGAGCACACACTGCTGGTTCCTGTTGTCTTTCTTCAGCCATCAAGTCTTTCTCTGCAGGGCTCTTCCCAGTCACTTTTCTGCCCAGCCTGTCAGAGTGTCTGGGATTGCTCCGACCCAGGTGTAGAACCTTGCACCTCTTTGTTGTGCTCCAAGAGGTTTGCACAGTCCCACATCTCCATCCTGTCAGGTTCCCTCTGGGTGGCATCCCTTCCATCCAGCATGTTGACTGCACCACACAGCTTGGTGTCATCAGCAAGTTTGCTGAGGATGCACTTGGTCCCATTCTCCATGTCACCAGCAAAGATACTAAATCAGCCCCAGTACTCATCTCTGAGGGGCACCACTGGTCTCCGTGTGGACAATGAGTCGTTGACCACAGCTCTGCACATGGCAATCCAGCCAGTTCTTTATCCATAGTGTGGTCCATCCATCAAATCCATGCCTCTCCAATTTGGAGACAAGCATGTCAGTGCAGCAGAGCATCAAACACTACTTAAGTCCAGGTTGCTCTGCCCCTGTCCACCAATGCTGGTCCTGTCACAGAGTGCTTGTTTCAAAGGCCTATGATAATACACAGTTTTATAACACAATGAATGCAAGGATGGGTACAAGAAGAGATTAAATGTTCAGAATCACAAAAGACACAATCTGAACTTTTTTTAATCATTAGAGGGTTGCTCCTATGCAGAGAATTGCAGGGATAAAAAGTAACTTCTGTTTATGAATTCGTAATAGTGAAAATGATTAAACTTCATTATCCCCATTCTTCAGACTGGGAATGTGCATAATGTTTTTGTTGAAACTTGTGTAGCAACTGAACCCTGCTTTTGGATACCCAGCCAGACTTGGTCACCATGTCAGTGTGATGGCAGGAGCTCGAGTTCTGCTCAGGTTTGCCGTCATATTCAGGAGAAAGTATGGTCTTGGCTCCTCTCCTCTCCCACATGTAGACACAGTGGCAGTACTTTGACACTGGTAAAAGGACACTGGTGATTATTAGACACAGTGTGGTGGATGTTGCCTTGTTCTTTCACCAGAAATACTGATCAGATGGAATGCATCCTTTGGGATGCCAATTTGACTGTGCTGAGTAGACAAGTTTAAAATAGCAATTGAATAATCTTTCTACTAAGGATGAAGCTTAACAATTAAGTTATCATCAGAATTAAAAGGGTTTGAAGTAGCAGTGGGAGAAGTTGCATTCATCTGATAAAGATGGCTAATACAAAAATGTAATGCAGTTGAACTATAGAAATATCATAATGTCTTATTTCACTTGATGAGAGAGCAGGTTTAAGTCACCTATGCTGCAGGAAATGTACGTATTTCCAGATCAGACAGTTATTTCTGGCTGTCTTCCTATTTTTAATCTGCCCATATGCCAGTCTGATAATTAAAAGAATAGGTAAATTAGATTTCCTGGCAGTGGATGAAAGTTTACTGTAATGAACATCCCGCCACGTTCATGAAATGCTTGTTTAATAGCCAACTGCTGAATGCTCTTTTAAAATAAACAGACTAAACTATGAGTGTTGGGCTGACAACATTGAATTGAGACATGATTGAATATCTGAATAGAGAGAAATGTAGCCTAGGACTGTAGCAAGTTCACTTATGTTAGGATGTAAGAGAGAAATGAGATACCAATGACCAGATCAAAAAGAGCCTGTTAAATGCAAAATGTTGAAAGATTAAAGGGAAGCCTAAAGAATGGTAATGTCTGTTACTGTATGTGACAAAGTATGAGACTTAATGAAATTATTTACTGTTTTTTTAATTACTTAATGTTCTAAAATAGTTTATGGATGTAACCAGAAGCTCTCCATTAATTTTCAAGGTTTTTCTAGGTCTTTTTCTAAAACTAGCTGGGGTTTGAATTCTAAGCAAAATAGTGCCTAAAAAATAATGGGACAAATAGCGCCAAGGTAGTTTCACTTTTGTTTTGCCTCTTTCCATTTAATAATTAGCAAACTGAGCTCATTCAGTATCTGTTCAGCATGCCCAGATGAAAAACATGCAAATTGCTTGTGCCTTTTAATTTATATTTGGGGAGAGAAACATCTCTTTGTCAATTAAGAAAAGGTTCTGTGTTTAGTAATTAACTTTCAGTTGTCTCCCCTTCCTGTGTTTTTTTTTTTAAACTTTCTGGGAGATGGTATATGACATAATTACTGTGAGAGTTGTAGTAGAGCCCCACAAGCTATTCTTCTGTTTCTGCTTCTGTATGTGCTGAGGTGCTTTTTTTCAAACCTTTCTCTAATGTAGACTTTGCCTTAAAAATACAAATATATTTTCCAACAGCATGGTTACGTCTCTTGGTTTTGTATCTGTAAATTGAGGGTAGTGGTACTTCCTTGCTACTCAGTTATATGCATTAGAGAACAAACCTGAGATTTTTTTTTGTTGCTGTTAGGTTTTCTGCCTAGTGAAGTATAAATCGTTAGATTAAGGGTATGCTTAGCTTTGTACATTTGTGTGCCAAAGAGTTGGGGTGCTACTGTTTCTAAAAATTGAATTATAGCAATAGTTTTAAAAAATCTTCAAGCAGTTGATAAAAGAAACTGCACTTAAGACTTTTACATGGACTTTTCCCACAATTAGTCTTAACTCGGATAGAGAATGTACAACCCTGAGAGTTACAGCAAGTAGTTGTAAGAAGTCACCAAGGTCATTGGTGTAAATGTGTGTGGGGAGAGGAGAGGGGAGTTCAAATACTCAGTGCACTCTTGCATTTTCAGAATCATTGAAATGTTTAGTAATTGCGTATTAATGGTAACTAGACCTGCAATGGGTTTTATTTAAAAAAAAATAACCACAAAAGAGACCTAACTAGATGTGGTTATTTGAGGAGAATCTCTTTAGGCAAGAGTTAAAAAGTAGCTAATGGTAGTTCTTACTAACTTTCTATCTTTTTTCAACTTTCATATTTTCTAATTTTTGTAGAATGTTACTTACTTTGCATAATAAACCACAAAATATGTAGTTACATTATAAGCTACTGAAAATATGTATGAATGTGTAGTGGTTGAACAGACTGAGAAAATGAATCATTCATTGCAGAGTAGTTGGTTACGTTTACTGGATTTCAAAAGTATTCTAATTCTTTCTAACAAATCAAAATTAGTCAGCAAGTAGTATCAGTTCTTTAACAACTGCCTGCTCTGTGTGTTCTGAACTTAACTGTTGTCTCTAAAAAGTCTCCAGGGAGCATAGCAGCTTTCCTTAAGTATGAACAGAGGAATGAGTTACTGCATGTCTTGATTTTTTTTGCTGTTTCTGTGAAGCTTCTTTTCCTTTTCTGGTGGAGCTTGAGTGTAAAACCTAGATGTGTATGGTTAATTTTTCCAGTTTTGCCACCAAAAAAAAAAAAAAATAAAAAAATAAAAAAGGTGCAGCTATAGATCAGTTATTTCTCTGTATTCTGGTTTGATAGGCAAGATTTTAGATTTACTTAGTCTGAGAATAAAAAAAAATTAAGAGGCTGGCAGGGGGAGAATGTTTATCAAAAACAGACTTGTAGATAGATGGGTAGAGTTTTGCAGCTCTTTTACAGGTTACCTTTAAAACTGTTCAGGAAAGTAGTACTTGAAGGTATCTGAGCTCATGTTTTCTTTGTTTAGATAACACCAGAAAAATCAGTTCTTATTAAATGATGGGTATCTGTATCAGGGAGTGCATACCTATGTATCTGGGTTCTGAAGGTACCAGTAATAAAAAATAGTGCTACCTTGTAGGTGGTACTTCAGGTACTTGGGTGAGCAGAACTCGGGTGGGCTTTTTTTTGCCTGTGGAAGGAGAAACACTGTAACACAGACAAGAGTATGAAAACATACCTGCTCATACAGTCTTAGTGTCCTGAAATTCCCTCTTGAGTAGATGAATGAGACAGTGTTTTAGAAGATACATGTGAACCAAAAGAGTGGCTTCCTCTGGATCAGACACAGAGTTTGCTTTGAAAGTGATCTGATCATCCCTGTTAGCACACTTATTTTTACATTGTGGAACAGCTTTGTGGTGTGGAAATTTTAATGTCTTTTGGGTTAAACTAAGCTAGAAGCTGTACACCAGAAGCATTTGCAGACAGTCTACTTCAGCTGGTAATGTGTATCCAGTTAATGGAACCAGCTGAATGCCAGTCTGAAATACAACCCTTGTGATGGGTTCACTGGAGACTTGGGTTCTCAGAACCCTCTCCTCTGCTGTATTATCCACTCCTTGTGCATTACACTGGAATGGTGTAGTCATTGTGAGCTTTTTGTGGACCAGAACCTAACTGGCAAATTCAAGATTGTGGTTTTGAACTTCATCTCTGAATGAGTCTGTCTTGACTCGCTGATTCAGTACTTGCTAATCTTGACATGACTTTCCCTTGCTTTCAGCTGCAGGGTGGAGGAGCCAGTGGAGTGTAGGATGGCTTTGCAAAGTGTGAAAGCAGCTGGAGTTTTCTGTTTGAAGGGAAAGGAAAAAACCAGCAAAGATTGGAACTGCAGCCTGTCAGTAGAGAAGAGAAGTTGTAATGGGAAAAAAATTGGATAGCTCTGCACCATGCCTGCAGAAATTGAGAGTGAAAACAATTGCTTAAATACGGTAGTAAGTGATGGAATTAAGAGTCTGGCTTCAGTCCTCTCTTCTGGGCACAAGTCAATCTCTCCATTAGAATTAAAGCGTCATCATCTGATTCTTCAGCCAAAGGAGTCTTGGCTTTCTAGAGCTATACTTTGCTTAATGACTTTATTGTGAAACGATTCAGAAGACACATTCGAGTAAAAATAGCATATCAACAATTTAAAACCTTGATAGGTTTTAAAAATGGAAATTGAGTACAAATTGAGATTGACATTCTTTGATTGTAACCATAGTTTAGATAGTACTTGTCCTGTAGAAAATACAATCACATTAGATTGTCATCCATAGTTTTGTATTTGCAGTCTGATACTGTGTACCTGCTGGAGTTTTGCTGTTTGATTCTGCATTGCTTTGTATTATAATAACAAACATGTAAGAGCTAATAGTCTTGCAGCACTTTTGTTGCTACGAAATCAAGGTAACAGTGCTAAGCCTTGGTAAACAAATACTGAATCAGTTAAGTAGTGCCAGTTTTAATTTGCATCATTAAACTGCTTTGGAAATTATTTAGAAGTACAGTGCTGTGTTGTTGTGATGTAAAATAACCTCTCTGTGTACAGATCTAAATAAATAAAAACTGGTTTTGTTGATTTTATTATGGCAAATCTGTGATAGCAGCAGTATTTCAGATGGGTGCTGTTCTGTCTGATGCTTGTGGACAGGTTTGAAATACCTGTGTTTTTCTATGTAAGTGTTGTTTTAACCTAAAAATCTGTAAAATTGCTTGTAGGGTATCCTGACTGAAAAACAAAATGGAAACAGGTATTTATGTTTGAGCTTTCCTGTTGGAGACAAAGGTGAAAGGAAAATAAAAGATGGATTATGATCATGGTCATGTGGAGAATGTCTTGATCAGAAGGTTGTCATACCACAGCAAAAGCAATTGATAATAATTTTTTTCTTCCCTCCTTTTCCCCTGTACTTTTTTAAATGGGCAAGAGATGGGGTTTATACTATGTAACCACTTAATTTACTCTTAAATGCTTTAACAATCAACTGTTAAAGTATTTGTTTCTAATGACTAATGGTAAAGTCTCATGGGCAGTCTGAGGTAGACTTCATTTAAATTAGACATAGAAGTAAGATTTTCTTGACCTGGAGAACTAGTTAAAGAACTGTTCAGGTTTTTGCTTGAATACTCTATTCATTTGACAGCTTGGTTGGGTAGTTTGTCCTTTTATGAAGTGAATGTAAATGCTCGTTGCATCCCAGCAATTCCTTAGCATCCTCTACTTTCCTCAAAGTGGGAACCTTTCATGGGAACCTTAACCTCACAGATTTTAAAAAAAGTTGCAGCAGTTGGATTTTTATGTGATGAAGGGCTTGTTCTCCATCTTCTGGTAAAACACTGAACAACAAGGAGGAGAGAAAGGCAAGGAGATAAATCGTGAAAGTAAAAGATAGTTTTCAACTCTAGAAGCTTTAGGTCATCAAGGCTGAGAATAATTGTAGTTTAACACTGTAAAGTTTTTTTTGGTGTCCCTTTAGGATGTAACTTTGCTGTGGGACCTCACGGAGACATCATCTGTTACTAATGTATTGGTATGAAATCTTTTTGACTCCAGATATGTCTGAATTAGGATTTCTAATTTATTTTTAGTATCTCAAATACTTTGTTAAAAAGAACAAATATTTTAAAGCTCTTCTGAACCAGTCTGTTAATTTTCCTTACAGGAGGGAGACATCACATGCAATGTTGCTGTGTTCACTTAAGTTCTGATGGTCTGGAAATGCTTCTTGAAGCAACTCCTTTTTAGAAGCTGTGAGGATGATTGCCCAGTGCATGGTCTTGTGCTCATTGGTCATGCCTGCTATCATCCTAGTTATCTTCTAATATTGAGTTCTTTTACACTGAATTCTTGGAGTGGGGATGATTTTACTTTTGCAGATCAGGACTGACGCTCCAAGTGGAAGGGAGAGATCCTTTCACTTACTTACAGGTTTATTTTTATTTTACCAGTTTGGTTTTGTGCCTTTTCATGTGATTCGGTAATGATACCAGCACAGTGCTGGAATTGCACAGAAGACTCAAGGCCAGAAGCCCGGCTTAGTTTGTAAACTATCATAAAAAAATAGACTAGTATTAGCTTTCCAGGAATTTGAACAATGCTGTCTTTATCACATGCTCAGTTCTTTAATGGTTGTAGTAGTCATTGAGATTATGCTTCAGGCTCACAATTTTACTCTGAAAAATACAACTTTCAAAAATGAACTTGTCTTGAATGAGATGAATATTTAGCCTCAGCCCAAGAGTCAATGCAATAGGTTTGTTTCCCAGAAAACAAACCAAAACCTTTTATTCTGCTATTGTTAAGTCAGAAGATAGCATCAACATCATGACTGTACCTAGCTACTTAATCAAGAATCCACATTGTCAGAATGTTCCTTGTGTTTCATCTCTTAGGATTCAGGGCCTTTGTCAAGGACTAAGCTATCTTGCAATTTCTAGCACTTTCTCCAGTACCCGTGCTCTGTTGCCATTCAAGGGCTGGTCACCTCTGCATGCAATTTGAGAAAATTTTTCCTGGCTATCCTAAGAAGACTAGAGAACATTTCATTCTATTGTATTTATTCCTGAAAACAGTGTTTTAGTGGCCATTTAGCGCTTTTTTACTGCTTTTTTAAAGGTGTTTTATTTCTCATTATATTGTTCTTGTTCTGAGGAATTTATGCATGTACAACAAATTTATTTATAACAGCTTTATTTTTACATTGTAGTTAGAATATAATTCACAGATTTTTTTAAAAAAACTTTTTGTTAATCTATATTTCACGTAGGTAATTCAGCAGTGAATTTATTGGTATTAAAAAGTGCCAGTATATTCATTTTTTAAAATAAATGTATTCATCTTAGATATCTCAAAGCAACTGCATAAACGGATATATATTTATGAAATGTTTTTGGAAGTTTCTGTATCTGATGACCTAGCTGCCCAAATTGTAGTGAGAGCTCAAAATACTTGATTACCCTAGGATCAGGATGTGTGCACACCCTTAATGTGACACCATCTGGGAACCATGCCTGTGCACAGTCGCCTTGCGTGCTTCTGCAATGGAGTGCTGTACATCTGAGATTCCTCAATATTTCCTCAAAGATACTGGTCCTGGATGCAAGAGTTGTCAGCACACTTATCTACTGGCAAGATGTGACTTCTCAAGTTCGAGCAGAGAGTTGTCTGTGTGCACATTCCGGTACTGATGAACAGTCATTATGGAACCATGGATATTGCAAGAACTTTATCGAGTATTTCATGGTGCTCTTAACTCCCCTAGGAAAGTTTAACCAGTAGTTTCAAATCTCGTTCTGTTTTCTTTTGAGTAATAGTTAAACATAAGCAGTTAGTTGTAGCTTGTGACTACCGTACCTGAAAGGTCAACAATGTGAAGCACATGCATGGGAAATACTTTTTCAGGGAGAAGCAGTTAGGTTGTGGTTTTGGAAGTGAAAACTGACTTAAGATTATAGACCCTTGGAGTTAGTATTTGGGGGAGTGTCTTTAATCTTACTAATCAGCTTATTTTGGTAATTGAGTAGTAGACAGCTTCTTTGTTGGAGAAGGAATACAGCAGAGAGAAATTATCTGGGCCTACTGGTAAGGCTTTTAAATCCATATCTTCATTTAGTGATGATCTGCAAGGTCTGGAGATCAGTGCAAAAGGTGACAAAAATGAAGCACAGAATCATGAAGGGGAAAATATTTTTTACTAGAGATGTAGTAAATCTCACTTTTCTAAGCTTCAGTAAAATTGCTTTTAAAGTGTGAAAAGCAGAAAGATGGCAGTTCAGGAACAAGTAATTGCGTAGGGTATAGAATACTGGGATACATTTCCATTTTAATTCCAGTTTAGGTTTAAATAGTAAGAGTCTTACAGCTTACCTTCAGGACTGCACCTCAGTTTTGTAATACAAAGAGAGGATTGTGCTGCAATACAAAACCAGGAGGTATCATCTGTTCTGTTTTCTTCACAGATCAGTGTGACTGCACTGGCAGTGTTTTCCACATCCAGCAGCACTCAGCATAGGAAGACTTTCAATAGATATGATCCGTATTTTCATACCCTTACTGCTCCAGTGTCTTGGTTTGCCTACTTCTCATAGTTCATCATTGCATGTTTTAGTAACTTGCACATTGACAAGCAGGAATGAGACTATTACTGTGCATTACATTCTTAAAATACAGCTGAATTTGAAAAGTAGTTCTTCCTCATCTGTAGTATCACACAAGAAATTTGAGGAAGCAAGAGTTGAAATACTTGCAAGCAATAGTAGCGTGGAGCTTTTAAAGGTCAGTATTAGAATTGCCATTCTCTTTTTGAGCTGTTCTTTAGCTGACCACAGACAATGTATTTCATGACCTGAGGCAAATACATAGAGCCTTGTTTTTCCTCAGTTTGCATGGAAAAAGAAAACATCTTCTAGATGATGAGTAGGTATGTGGTAGAATCATGTGGTATTGTAAAATACTTCCTTTCACTTTTGTTGTATGCATTTAAAAGGCAATATCTTGCACTTGGTCTGATTTTCTAACACGATCTAATGTAGAAGACAACCATTCACAAAGAACATCTGTTTAAATCATATCTCACTCCCCACGTCTTATTGTCAGGTAATAGTATTGCCGTGATAAGGTGATTTATTCCTTCAAAAAACGTAAGTCCTTGTCTTTCGGGTTATGGACTGACCATTGATTTAATTAATTGTGATGTGTGCATCTCTGTTGTTACAAGCTAAATTAAGAGATTTGTCTGCTCTTCAGAGTGTCTGAAAAATGGCATATGATTTTGACGAGAAACACTTTTTCATGTACTTTTTGGAAAAGGAAAAGATTTTGGCAGCTGATGTTTTTGAACTGCTTTTGGGAAGAATAATTTTGGGAGATCTTTCCTTATTAGTCTAGTAAACTTGCTGGCTAAAACAGACAAACTTCAGATATTCAAATACTGAAAGAAATCATGGTTATATCTCTTCCCCTGCTTTTTAATTTCTCTAGATTATAATCTTGTAGGGAGGAAGAAGATACCACAAATCATTTTCATGTATTGTCTCACCATAAGTCAGGGACTGGGAGATCAAAATCACTCCTAAGTGAAGGTCAGGTTGGCGATCACCTGAGGAACGTGATTGTACAAAGTTCGTCAGATCATAGAATGGTTTGGGTTCAAAGAGGCCTTAAAGATCATCTAGTTCCAGGCCATGGACAGGGATCCTGTTCACTAGATCAGGTTGCACAGGACCCATCCAACCCAGCCTTGAGCCAGTGCCTGGGATAACACATCTATCTTCACCACTTTCTGAGTAAAGAATTTCTTTCTAACATCTAATCTAAACTCGCCTGCTTTCAGTTAAAACCATTACCCCTTGTCCTGTTACTATCTGCCCATACAAAATTTCTCGTCCACTCCTTTTTATGAGCCCCCTTAAGATACTGGAAGGCCACAGTGAGTTCTCTCCAAAGTCTTTTCTTCTGTATGCTGATCAACCTCAGCTCTCTCAGCCTTTATTCATAGGAGTGCTGCTCCATTCCTCTGATCATCTATGTGGACTCCTTTGGACCTGCTCAGCCAGCTCCATGTCAGTCTTGTGCTGAGGACCGCAGAGCTGGATGCAGCACTCCAGATTGACAGGGACAGAGTGGAGGGGGAGAATCCCTTCTCTTGACGAGCTGGCGAACCCTCTTTTGATGCAGCTGAGGATGCAGTTGGCTCTCTGGGCTGTGAGCACACTGTATTAGCTTATGTTCAGTTTTTTTATCTGTAGGAGCAACCAAGTCCTTTTCCTCAGAGCTGTTCTCAATGAGTTCTCCCAGTTTGTACTCACATCTGGGGTTACCCTGACCGAGCNGCTGCTCCATTCCTCTGATCATCTATGTGGACTCCTTTGGACCTGCTCAGCCAGCTCCATGTCAGTCTTGTGCTGAGGACCGCAGAGCTGGATGCAGCACTCCAGATTGACAGGGACAGAGTGGAGGGGGAGAATCCCTTCTCTTGACGAGCTGGCGAACCCTCTTTTGATGCAGCTGAGGATGCAGTTGGCTCTCTGGGCTGTGAGCACACTGTATTAGCTTATGTTCAGTTTTTTTATCTGTAGGAGCAACCAAGTCCTTTTCCTCAGAGCTGTTCTCAATGAGTTCTCCCAGTTTGTACTCACATCTGGGGTTACCCTGACCGAGCTGCAGCACCTTGCACTTGGACTTGTTGAACTTCATGATGTTCTTGTGGACCCAGTTTTCAAGCTTGTCCAAGTCCGTCTGGATATTATCCCTTTCTTCTGTTGTGTCAACTACGCCATTCAGCTTTGTATCATCTGGAAACATGCTGAGTGTGCACTTGATCTTGGTATCTGGGTCATGGATGAAGATATTTAAAAGCACTGGTCCCAAGATAAAGTCCTGAGGATCAAATTACGCTGTATGTCTTTCTTCGTTCAGTCTCTTTAACCCTAAGCATCCAATTCTAAACTAGTCCAAAGCAGTCAGTGGAACTTGATTTGACTCCAGCGGTTTTGTTATCAGGCTCATTACAGTGTATGGCATCTCTCTGCATCTTTCTCTGTATGATGATACCAAACTCAGGATCTCGAATTCATTTTNTGATCCGTATTTTCATACCCTTACTGCTCCAGTGTCTTGGTTTGCCTACTTCTCATAGTTCATCATTGCATGTTTTAGTAACTTGCACATTGACAAGCAGGAATGAGACTATTACTGTGCATTACATTCTTAAAATACAGCTGAATTTGAAAAGTAGTTCTTCCTCATCTGTAGTATCACACAAGAAATTTGAGGAAGCAAGAGTTGAAATACTTGCAAGCAATAGTAGCGTGGAGCTTTTAAAGGTCAGTATTAGAATTGCCATTCTCTTTTTGAGCTGTTCTTTAGCTGACCACAGACAATGTATTTCATGACCTGAGGCAAATACATAGAGCCTTGTTTTTCCTCAGTTTGCATGGAAAAAGAAAACATCTTCTAGATGATGAGTAGGTATGTGGTAGAATCATGTGGTATTGTAAAATACTTCCTTTCACTTTTGTTGTATGCATTTAAAAGGCAATATCTTGCACTTGGTCTGATTTTCTAACACGATCTAATGTAGAAGACAACCATTCACAAAGAACATCTGTTTAAATCATATCTCACTCCCCACGTCTTATTGTCAGGTAATAGTATTGCCGTGATAAGGTGATTTATTCCTTCAAAAAACGTAAGTCCTTGTCTTTCGGGTTATGGACTGACCATTGATTTAATTAATTGTGATGTGTGCATCTCTGTTGTTACAAGCTAAATTAAGAGATTTGTCTGCTCTTCAGAGTGTCTGAAAAATGGCATATGATTTTGACGAGAAACACTTTTTCATGTACTTTTTGGAAAAGGAAAAGATTTTGGCAGCTGATGTTTTTGAACTGCTTTTGGGAAGAATAATTTTGGGAGATCTTTCCTTATTAGTCTAGTAAACTTGCTGGCTAAAACAGACAAACTTCAGATATTCAAATACTGAAAGAAATCATGGTTATATCTCTTCCCCTGCTTTTTAATTTCTCTAGATTATAATCTTGTAGGGAGGAAGAAGATACCACAAATCATTTTCATGTATTGTCTCACCATAAGTCAGGGACTGGGAGATCAAAATCACTCCTAAGTGAAGGTCAGGTTGGCGATCACCTGAGGAACGTGATTGTACAAAGTTCGTCAGATCATAGAATGGTTTGGGTTCAAAGAGGCCTTAAAGATCATCTAGTTCCAGGCCATGGACAGGGATCCTGTTCACTAGATCAGGTTGCACAGGACCCATCCAACCCAGCCTTGAGCCAGTGCCTGGGATAACACATCTATCTTCACCACTTTCTGAGTAAAGAATTTCTTTCTAACATCTAATCTAAACTCGCCTGCTTTCAGTTAAAACCATTACCCCTTGTCCTGTTACTATCTGCCCATACAAAATTTCTCGTCCACTCCTTTTTATGAGCCCCCTTAAGATACTGGAAGGCCACAGTGAGTTCTCTCCAAAGTCTTTTCTTCTGTATGCTGATCAACCTCAGCTCTCTCAGCCTTTATTCATAGGAGTGCTGCTCCATTCCTCTGATCATCTATGTGGACTCCTTTGGACCTGCTCAGCCAGCTCCATGTCAGTCTTGTGCTGAGGACCGCAGAGCTGGATGCAGCACTCCAGATTGACAGGGACAGAGTGGAGGGGGAGAATCCCTTCTCTTGACGAGCTGGCGAACCCTCTTTTGATGCAGCTGAGGATGCAGTTGGCTCTCTGGGCTGTGAGCACACTGTATTAGCTTATGTTCAGTTTTTTTATCTGTAGGAGCAACCAAGTCCTTTTCCTCAGAGCTGTTCTCAATGAGTTCTCCCAGTTTGTACTCACATCTGGGGTTACCCTGACCGAGCTGCAGCACCTTGCACTTGGACTTGTTGAACTTCATGATGTTCTTGTGGACCCAGTTTTCAAGCTTGTCCAAGTCCGTCTGGATATTATCCCTTTCTTCTGTTGTGTCAACTACGCCATTCAGCTTTGTATCATCTGGAAACATGCTGAGTGTGCACTTGATCTTGGTATCTGGGTCATGGATGAAGATATTTAAAAGCACTGGTCCCAAGATAAAGTCCTGAGGATCAAATTACGCTGTATGTCTTTCTTCGTTCAGTCTCTTTAACCCTAAGCATCCAATTCTAAACTAGTCCAAAGCAGTCAGTGGAACTTGATTTGACTCCAGCGGTTTTGTTATCAGGCTCATTACAGTGTATGGCATCTCTCTGCATCTTTCTCTGTATGATGATACCAAACTCAGGATCTCGAATTCATTTTCATTTCCTCACGATCCATCATCTAGTGATACAAGCTGTGAGTAGCTCTGATTATTAGAACATACCTGTCGCCTTTACAGGGGAGAATTTTAAGCCAAGAAAAATACTCTTAAATCATGTACATGGGTCACATGGGAGACTTGCTTCACTGGTTTTCTTCAGTTACCCTTTCTTGACTGGAGCCTTCACTTTCCTTTGAAATTTCTGTTGGTGATAGCAGAACTGTAGCCATTCTTCACCAGCTTTGAATAAAGCTGGACATATTTTCTTGAATCAGGCCATTGGTGGTTCCTCTGAAAGCAGCTGCTCTTTTGTATCGGTTGTTGGCAGGTACTGGAGGAGTGAGAGGCATTGTGTCAAGGGGAGCCCTGCCTCTGTGGGAATGCTCCTTGCCAACAGCAAGTGGCAGAGTGATCTCACTGAGAAGTGCTGTAGCTCCTGCACCTGCTTGTGCGCATGGAGCTCGCTCATTGCTTTGCTACCTCTGCCACTTTGGAGTTTATTTCATGGAGGTAATTCCTTCAGCCACTCTTTGTGTGCAGCTCCCTAAGACTCATTTCCATATAATACAATTGTGTCAGGCTTGTTGTTTGGACTCTTCCCCTGTGTGGGTGTGCTTGAAGAAAGTCACTGAAATAAAGGTTTTGCTACTTACTGAGTTGTTTGAGAAGCGCATCTTGCTTGTGTGACCACTGTCTGTCACTTTCCTAGCCTCTTAGTCCTTTGGGTGTAGCAGGGAATGAAAATGACAGTCCCAGACATGTCCTTACGTAAATTTAAGTAAGCTTACTCTTCTTATTCAGGTGTGTTCAGGGTAAGAATCTGTTCTTCAGAGCTGAAGAAGCATGTAGGTATGAACCATACTTTTGTGTAACTCCTGTTAACAGTAAATAATGCTGCCTTTTAATATGAAACATATTTTATCACTGCTTTGGTGTTTTAGGGCTAGTTTTAGCAAAGAAGATTGTTCAGTAAAGTGTCCTCTGGTGAGTGGGTTGCTACAGCAACTTTCTTGTAAGGGTTCTGATAAAGATTGAAAATTGTTTGAATGTTACCTGTGGCTATACATTTTCCACAGTTTAAATCACAGGTATAGTACATATTTACTTTTATTGTACAGATCAAGATTATTCCACTCTTGGAGGATTCTTGACTGTGTAAGCTGCTGCTAAAATAAAATGTCTATTTCAGTCTCACAGTGGAACAAAACTTTTGCTGCTGTGCTCAGAATACAGTACTTGGCTTGACTAACAAGCATGTCCTGACTAGGGAGATAAATAACTGAATGAGGCCCAGGGCTGGGGGTAAAATTCTTTCTTTTTATGGTTGTAAGCAGAGCACAACACTGATTCATTAAGCAAAGCAGAATGAATTTGATTTTCTTTGTATAGTGGCAGTGCTGTATAGTCTAGAGACATCCAGACAAGGAAATCTGTCATACTGTGAATATTTTTGAAGGGTGTGGTGGGTGTAAATACTTAATATAGTTCACGTAATTGCTTGGAAGTGGATCTATATATGAGATAAAAATTTAATGCTGAAATTAGTGCCAGTATGTTATAGTGCAAACTTCTCTTCTTGCTTTTTACAGTGTGTTTGCCGCTTTTAAAAGATGGTAGTAACAGGTCACCAACACTCTGAATATTTTTTGTTGGATGGTGTATTCTGAGAATTTGCCAATCTGTTGATTATATCTATTTTGACTAACTGTTACTGAACTTTGTGTCTTAAAAATGATATTTTATTTGCTTCAGTTTATTCTTAATAATCTGAATGTGGATTGCAGTGGTCTTCATTGGACTGTCATAGTTTCTGCAAGCACTTTTATAATTCTTCTCTCATCCAGTTTTCAGGTATTAATGACTACATGGTATTTCTGTGAAGTTCCTATTTATCTGGGAGAATTTCAGCTGGGTTCTGTCATTATGGGTCAGCAGTCTTCAGTATCACCCCATGTCAGACTGGATGGTGATACTGCCTAGCTGGAGGTTTCTTGAGCATGCTGACCACCTATCATGAAACTTGAGCTCTCCTGATCTTCTTGTTACAGGTCTCAGTGCTCACTTGTCAGTGTCTCTCTACTGAGACTGTCAGTTTCTTTCTTAGGTTCTCATCTTTGCAATGGCAGGAGAAAATATTCTTGAAACTCTTCAGTCACACTTCTTAGATGACCAGTTGTTTAGTTATATCTTCCTGCCTCCTCTTTTTTTCTTACCCCTTCTTCTTCCTTCTTGTGCTCAACACTCTGAGACACTTCCAGGATACGTTGTCGTGGCTTGGTAGCTAAGTTGAAAATATCCTTCATTTGCCAAAGCTTGCATTTTTCTTGTTGTTTGCTGTAGTCTTTTGAAGAGGAGATGAGTAAAAGTAGGTGGGCCAAATTCAAAATGAAATTTACATCAACTAATAGCATGGTGTTTCAAGTATTAAACAGGGTTAATGACTTCACAGATCAGCTTCCTAAATATCAGCCTACCTTACAGACAGAAGTTATTTGACCAGATATGGCTATTTGGCTTCCAGGCCAGCTGTAGCAAGTTTGGACAATCTGAATAAAAGCTGGGTATGACTGAACGGTAGTTTATGCTGTTACTGCCTTGGTCTTGCATGTTAGCTACCAATTGGGAGGTTGGTTATTGTTGTGGTTTGGGTTTTTTAAAATACATATTTAATCTAAAAAGAGAAGTAAGTTTATTCAAATTAATCAGCAAGGAAAGTAATTTTGGGTGGCAGTGTTAGTTTTAACTATTTATCTCCAATTATAATGCTAGTTGTCTGAGGTAAGCAATTTGTGTTCACATTTTCCCTTTACAGGGAGAATTTTCTTTTAAGCAAGTGTGAAATTGGTTAAGCTGTAATACTCTTTTAACAGAAAGCACTTGTGTGGTGTTTTCTCCAGTACAAAAATGCAAGTCATTCCAAAACACTTAAAAGAAGAAGTTTATTCCATAAGTAGAAAGGATTATATCACTGTGCTTTCTAAATTTTAAATTTTCTGCAACTACTATACCGTGAAAGGTGCAGTATTGATTGCTCTAGTGAATTCTTAAGAAGAAACAACATCAATTCAAGGAGAGAGGGTTACTTCTACAGGTCTGTAGCATTCATGTAAACTCAAGCATATGCTGTTCACTCTTTCAATGTGACTACTTATATCAGCTGGACAAAGGGAAGAAGTTTGTGCCTTTTCCATCCAAAACGTTGCTCCAAGACCCCAAAAGTGAAGAATGTAAAGTATACTTTCCTGGGCTGCTTTTTGTTCAGCTTAGCTGTTTTGTCACTAGCATCCTTAAACACGTTGCATGTGACAAGTCAGTGATGGAAATCATAGTACTTCTGGTTTTGAGAGTATTAGGAGAAAGAGGAGTGTTTTGTTTGAGTTTCTTTCAAGATTCTTTGAAGCCAACTACTTTGTTCTGGTCTGATTAGTCTAGTGCATTGAGCAGAATTGCCAAGTGGTACTGAAATAGCGTTTGCTAATATTGTTAGCTTGTTTATCCAGTCCTCCTCTGTTTTTTCTTTTATGCTTCAGCTCTGTTTTGCTCTTCCTTGATTTCTCTGTCATGATCTGTGGTGCTTTTTTTGCTGCTCTTAGGAGAGTATCAAATTGAGTGTTCCAGTAAAACAGACAATATTCCAGTCAGGTTCAAGGTTCCAGTAGGAAGCACTGGATGCTCAGAAGCATCTTCTGCTGCAGGGGAGAGATAGAGCAGTATGTAACTTCTTTACATATTGATTGTCTAGTAAGATCTCCTTTAAAACCAAACCAGACTTTAATGCAGCACTTTGCCAAAACTTGCATATTTCTTACCTGTTATGTTCTTGAATGGGATACCTTGGGGTCTTTGTTTTGGGTGAAAAATATATGGTGATGATATTGTAATTGCAGATGATAATGTGAAACAGATTCTGATTCAGTTTAGTTGACTTTTTTATTGAGAGGATTTATTTGGATATTGCCAAATATAAGAAAATTAGGTATGTTCTTAACATTACCACTGGCTAACTCAATACAAACAGCTAACATAGACAGACAATACTGAATTTACCTTAAGCTTAGATTAGCAGATTTGAAGACAGGGACAAACTTAGTTTTGTTTTGTCTTGTCTTTTAATATGAAGGCTTGCCTTTCCAGAATAGTTAACATTTGGTTTTCTTACTTTCTGATACATAAACTTGCACCCAGTTCCATTTTGTCATTTGAGATACATTGTATCCCAAACATAGCAAGTGCTTTTGGATAGTTGTACTAACATGTTAAAAATTAAACAAAATTTCAACATTTGATAATGAATTGAGAACCGTTTTGTTCTACTTCTTACTCAGGTGTGTGGGGGACTGTAGCAGAAGAGCTTTGTTGCTCTGAGGGCTCTGATTTGCCTTACCCAGACAAAGCTTGTCAGAATTGGAACAATGTTGTCAAAATTAGTTTAATTACAGCTGACCTTAATAAAAAGAAGAACTGTGACTTTTGCTAAATGTCCTTGACAGAAGGAGCTCTGTAACGTGCTTTCACACAACAAATCTGATTTCCTTCTGTGAAGTAGGTGGTTCTGCAAACAAGGGGATAGCAGCAGATGTTTTTCTGCCGGACATTAGCAGGTCCTAGTATTTCATCTCTCACAATGTATCACAAATCTATTAAATAGTCCACTGTCTGAAGTGTGGGTCCCAAAGACCTGGTAGTACAAAGTCCAGATGGCAGTTGGCTACTTGTGGTTTCCTATCAAAGCTCAATACTGGAGCAAATATTCTCTTCTTTATTAGTAACTGAATGAGGGGACAGAGCACATCTTCTGCACTTTCGTGGATGATAGTGATTTGGTGGGAGCAAGCAAGGTAAGGGAGCTCAGCATCCAGGGGGAATGCACTGACACAAAGTTCGGCTATGGTGAGCACAAAGCTGCAGGGTTGGGAGGGAATAGCCCCATGCACCAGTAGAGGCTTGGGACCAGCTCTGGGGCACCAGCCCAGCTGTTCTGATCAGCTCCAGTGTGCCCTGGCTGAGCACCTGCTACACCTTCAACTGTGCTAGCACCAGTTTGGGGGAGATTAATCCCTCTGTTGAGAACCTGTGGGACTGCTTCTCTTGGTACCAGTGTAGGAAAATGCTAATAAATGGGATTCTAAACCCTTAGAAACAGGTTGCCCAGAAGGGCTGTAGAGTCTCTGTTCTTCAGATACACACAGCTCCATCAACATATTACTCCAAATAGTATATTATAATGGCCCTGCTTTCAGCAGGGCATCAGACAATCAAAACTGCTCCCTCTTACTCTCCGCCTTCTGCATGTTATGCTCCTCAAGAAGCAAACAGCAAAATTGATCATTGTACTATGACAGACTCCATGCAACCTGCCATGGTGTAGGAATTAGTTCGCAATCCATGAAGTTACCCTAGGCATGATAGAAGAGATCCATGGGCGTTGTGATTGGGATGTTGGCTGGAGAACCTTACTATCTATTCTGCCTGAATGCGTGTCTGAGTCCCGTGGCCGTGACTGAAATGAATAGAAGTCTTCTGTATTTTTCTGAGAGGTGTTTATTTCATCACTCTTACGAGTTTTAGTTTGAAAGCACTGTCTGTAGGTATTCAGTTGGCAAGTAGGAAAACAGTTATTTTACTAACGAGTTTTTAATGTACAGATGGTGTCTTTAAAATGCATGGAACATATTCTTTTCAGAGCCACGTATAAAGCAATGTCTTGAAGATACCTGTATCTTCAAGATGGCGAGGCAGGGGAAAAGTAAAACTGTTCCTGGAAGTAGAGAAGTTAAAAGAAAGACAAATACTTTCAAATTTACTTGCTTTAGAAGCTGAACTGTAGAGATGAATTTCTAAACATGATTTTTCAGCCCTTAACTATGATATGCTCTTCAGGCTTCTGTACTTGGAAAATAGGAATATAAAATGAATATGTTACCACAGGGAGGAAGTGTCGGTCATAACGATTTTATGTGATCAGGGATTGATTGTGTGTGGAGTCTTAAGTGTCAGTTGCTAATGAAACAATAAATTTTAAGGAAAAAAGCATGCTTTGAGAATATGTAATTGATATTAAGGAGATCTGCTAGTGAGAAATACAAAATTTTAAACTTATATTTGTTCCTGATTTTTGGATTTTTTTTCCTCTTCCTAAATAGACTTTGTTGGAATATGCAGAAAAGTGGAAGACATCAGAAGATCCTCTGCCTCTCTTGGAGGTGTACACGGTGGCTATCCGAAGTTATGTTAAAGCACGACCTTACCTTACCTCTGAGTGTGAAAACGTAGCCTTTGTGCTTGAACGTTTAGCACTGTGAGTATGGTTTTTTTGGTTACTAAAACCAGTTGGTATGGTCTTAACTTTTCATTGCCTAAATGTTTTCCCAATCCAGTTCTCAGCACCTACCTTCCTCATGGTGGGTGCTGTACTTAAGGGAGAAAATCTGGTTGTTGGAATTGAGGCAAGAAGGATTCCTGATCTAGGACAAGCCAACATTCCTGGCTTGAAGCACTTTGCTATTATTGATCTGCATACTGTCTGAAAGTGCATCAATTTGCACAGCCTTTTACAGGGTTGGATTGAATGATGATTTTTCATGGTGTCTTTTAGAGAACTTGCTTTTACAGTTTCTGCAAGAGTGTTCATGACCTCTTCTTCATGTGTTCAAGGAAGCAAACTGTTTCATGGCTGGTGTTTCAAATAACTGTTTTGATATTAGAATAAAGAATTGTTGATTATACAATTTCAACATCAAAAATTGCCTCAAATAATTCTTGTTTTTGACTTCTAGAAGCTGTATTGAACTTCTACTGTGTCTGCCTCTGGACCTACCTGAAAATAAATGGGAAGAATTTCAGGCTTTTGTACAGGTGAGTTTAGTTCATGAACTGAAGACTTAATAGCTTTTCATAATGGTTTGGAAACCTAGGGATATTGAGTATGTAGGGTGTCTATAAGGAGCAAGGCCTTCAGCTGGAAATCATACATATTCTGCAGTAATTGCTGAAGGTGATATCATTTGTCTGCATGCAGCAGCTGTGGAGAAAAAATATTTACAGATTATTGAAAGAAAATTCATGTTTTAAAATATAGTTGACAATTAACACTGTTAGAAATGAAATATTATAAGTCACTCTTTGCTATATATGGTTGTATGTTTAAAACTTATGAATGAAAGGCCAGTTGCTACTGAAGGGTTGTTAGATCTCTCACAGGGCACTGGCTGGTTACAGTTAGAGCACTGCATTAAAGGAGGGTGTTGGAACAAGTTCTGCTTCTCAGTATTTATCAGAAATATGTAGTGGGAGGTCCAGATAACAGTTTAAAAATAAAACAAAGGAGGGGGGAGGAGAATAGAATAATAATGAAAAGACCCTATACTGTTAGCTCTGGTTTCTCAGCCAAAATAATATAGAAACATGAAAGGCTGATTATTTTTGAGTGAATTTTGACTAGCAATTGCCTTATATAAATCAATTCTGAAGAGATATGTTTGATGCTGAGGGGTTCCACAGCTTTGAGAGCAGGTGGAAAAGTAAAAGAAAAATGAGCCTTTGTTCTTTTTTTGTAAAAGACCAGTGTAAGTTATGTATTGCTACTTAAGCCACAGATTTTTGCAGGTATTTAGTTTGCTTCCAAGTGTACATCTGCTCACAGAATTTATTCTAGGATATAAGTGCAATGGAAGATACTTTAATTGATTTTAAGACTCCAGTTTGTTTCATCATATTTGCATAGAACCATGCAGTGAGATCTTAACAGCTAAAATCTTTTGACATTATAAAAATATTTTTTCTGTCTCCAGTACATAGAAATTGAGCTGCTGAAGAGTTTGAGAAGATAAACTTTAGGCACGTGGTACCAGAACAATATGTGGACTAGAGAAATTGTTCATCCATTTTTAAAAGAGAGGCCTATTTCAAAATTAGTTTCAGAAATTTCAGAAGTAGCCCTGTTAATAAATCTCATGGTGAGTTTGAGGCACTCAGTTGTTTCGGTTTCTCAGCTTATATCTTAGGCTACAGAGGCAGAAGTAAAACCTGTATTGGCTGAATGTTAAGATTGTTTTGTTATACATTAAACTCTCTATATGGTAAGGTGTTCTTTTGATAACATAAGGTATAAAGGAGTATGAAAGACACATTAAGATACATTATTTATGGCTTTTTTGCAAACGATACCTTGTTTTGTAAAATATTATTCAGGTGGCTCATAAAAACTTGATGGAAAATGGCAGCCGGGAACTGCACATTTTAACAACACTTACACAAGAGAAAGGAGTGTGGAATAACCCAGTATTGTGTGGTATTCTGTCCCAGGAACAGTTGGACCCAGATAAAGGTAAAATTTAAAGTTATGGTTGAGATAAAACATACTTAATTTTTATGATACATTGAAATATTATTATGATCTATGGAAGTTTTTTGTTCAATATAGTTTGTGATAATTTATAAGCTATATAAATAAATATGCATGTAGCATTTTCTGAACTATTAAGACAGTATGTTCATGGTAACATACAAATAATTTAATGTTGGTATTTTGCACAAAACATAATCATGCCTCAAATTCTCTTGCCATTTTCTTTATAAGCCATGTGAAGGGAGTTTACATACAGGCTAATTTATGATGGGGTAAGTTCAATACCAATATGTAAAATTTATTTGACATAAACCCAAAAAATAAAAACCGCATATATTTTTTAAATGAGAATGTAATTTACTCAGCTGTGAAATGCCAAGATGACCTTTACTGAGGATTCATTTAGACCTGAGTTCTGAGAATGGCTAACAGTAGTAGCATAGGGAAGAGTATATTCACAGCAGAGACTTACAAAGATAGTGCCCTAATATGTTATTTTTGTTTTGGTGATTGCAATTAAGAAGTGATATCCATATTTATCACTATGGAGAAATTTTCCACATTTCTCCACTTCATTAATTGGTTACGGAAGGAAACCTTAGTAATGTTGTCTTAGTTTTCTCACATCATAGTGGGTGTTTTGTCTTACTGGCCTCCTCCTGAACTACCAGATAGCTTAATATGAGATCAAGACTGATACTAATCTAGAATTGAAGCTGATCTGAATTAATGACAACTGAAAATTAGGTTTCATGAAGTCGTGTGGCTGTGCAGCCTTATTGCTCATTGTGCCAAAGACTGAAAGTTGAAATACACCAAAGTGTTTGGGGTTATGCCATAGCCTATGCAATGTTAAAACACTGCACTTCCATTCTCAATTTCTGTCAGTGTGGCATGAACCTGCTTTTCCATCCTTGATATTATTATTTTCTTGTAGTGATGGTATAACCCTTCAAAGCTGTCATTGGTATCTCCTCAGCTGATACTGTCAGCTGAGGAGGAACTGTCTAGAGGAAAAGGATCTTTGATAACCTTACGAAAAGCCAGGCTGCTGCTGCTTTTTTCGGATCTAATTCTAATTATCCTTAGAAACTTAAACCTCGATGCCAAGAGTTAGGTTCTTGAATTTTTCATAAGTTTAAATGTAGTAGGGAGATGTCTAAAGAATATCTCACTGAAAAAAGGATCTGGATACAACCATCACTATCCAGAGATTTTCAAGGTGGATAACAGGCAGAATGTAACAGCCAACATGAAACTATTTTCAGTAATTAGAGCACCTGTCACCAGATGTTGAATGATACCAGCAGCCTCAGTTTTGAGAGGAGAAAAAAAAAATAGTGTTTGCATCTTGGGTATATTCAAAGCAGCTGTCTGGAACTTCTTTTACCCTTTCTCCAGACACTATGCCACCACAGAAACGTCCAGGATTGATGGTGCATTCAGCAGAATTGTGCTGAGATGTTGTTTGCATGAAGGATTCTGAGTCCCAGCTTCTGGTAGCTATGGAAAGCATCAAGTCAGTTTAGAGTCACCCATAGTGTGAAAGCACATGTGGACTAATTGAACTTGAAAGTGACTAAAGAGGTGTCGTGGCTCAACCCCAGCCAGCAGCCGAGCCTCACTCAGCCACTCTCATTCCCCCACCAGCAGCATCAGCAAGAGAATAGGAAGGGCAAAGGTATAGAACTCACGAGCTGAGATAAAGGCAGTTCCATAGGGAAAGCAGAAGCCGTGCACACAAGCAAAGCAAGGAATGAATTCCCTGCTTCCTGTGGGCAGGTGGGTGTTCATCCATCCCCAGGAGAGCAGGGCTCCACCACACCTAGTGGTGATTTGGGAAAGACAAACAGCATCACTGCAAACATCCTCCCCTTCCTACTTCTTCTCCTGCCTTATATACTGAACACGATGTTCCATGGTCTGGAATGTCCCTTTGGTCAGTCTGGGTCACCTGTCCCGGCTGTGTCTCCTCCCAATCTTCCATGCTCCCCCCAGCCTCTCCATCAGCATGGCAGTGCAAAAATCAGGAAAGGCCTTGGCTCAGTAGTAACAAATTCTCTGCTCAGCAATAACAAAAACATCTCCATGTCATCATCACTGTGTTCCGCACAAATCTAAAACACAGCCCCATACCAGCCAATGTGAAGAAAATCAACCCTACCCTAGCCAAACCCAGTACATTAGTTTCCTGACTAGCAACTGAAGTCTTGGAGATGGATTGTCCATGTGTATATTCACTTCCTGGCTTCACCCTCCTTGCCCAAAGCAAGCTTGATAAGATATAAAGGTGGTAGATTAATCTCTACCTACCCTACATCTGATGAGGGGTCTAGTAGTGGGATTATGAGTGCTTTGTAAGGCAAATATTCTTTGTGCTCTTTAGTCTTCTAGTCAGCTAAAATGTGGCCTTAATCTGGACTGAGTTCCACAGAGAACCTGTTAGTGCCTGGAGCTTATTCCTGCTCTTGTGTGCCGCTAATCTGTGGATTATGTTTTCTCTGGTTTAATCCATGTGTGGTATGAGCAATACCTGTAATAAAAGTTCGTAGTCCTTCTTGTGAACTTGGCATGGAATCACTTGGTAGTAAGACCTGACATGCCAGCTATGGGATTCAAGGGTATAAGAGGGAAACTGTCTAAAAGGTTAGATCCCAATCTGTCCAAGTTAATTTGCTAAATTTAGTAGATTGTAGTACCACCTGTCAAATGTTATCTGCACATCTTCATTTTCCCTCATGTTCTGTAATTTTTTATGAATTTTGCACATGCCTTGCACAAACATCTTTGTCAATTTTAATGGATGAGATAGCATTGCACAAAAATGACAATTATTTTTCCAATAATTGTTCCCATTAAATATGTCAGGGTTTACACTCATAGAGGTTAAGTGATTTGTTCTAGAAAAGCACTTGTGTCTCAAAGCATTTATATTAATTATAATTGTTATGGTAGACTAGCAATTTGTCCACAATAACTTTTGAAATTGACACTGCATGATAAAATATATTCATCAAATATTTTAAAAAATAAACAAAACCTTCCTCAATAACCTCAAAAATCCTATTCTTAAGACTGTTCCCCACCATAAACTTAGTCCTGTAACCCCAGCACTGGTTTTTGTCTTAAGATGTCAGCTTTAGTTCAGTTACAAAACAAACTTAATTAAAATTCATGTTTTGAATGAGCTTTCAGATGTTGAACATAATGGTTAGAATCACTGGGATTAGAATAAAGGCTTAAGAGCTAATATGCGACTCTAACCCTGAGGTCTTCCTGTGTCTTGTTGAGAAGATAACAGAAAATGCGCTGATGTTTATGCAAGGTAGGCTGGCTGGCACAGTAAACGCTAAAGGAAGGGGATTACTGAGAACTAGCAGATAGAACAGAGTGTTTACAATATTAAATGCAGCAATTATAGTAATAAGTTAGAGTGAAACATCTTGGGTTACCAGTATATCTTAAAATCTAAGGTTTTCCTGTATTTTATTACAGAAATAAGGTTAAATGTTCCAATGTTATTCCAGGCAGGCTATCCAGGACTAAATGTTGTGGGTGAAGGGATTATTGGTACCTGGTAGAGGAAGAGCAAGGCTAGACTACTGAATGTGGTTAGTCACAGGGTCATTTGTGGGTTGGCAGGAGTATGAACATTTTTTATAATGCATTAGTAATGACATTAAAGGAACATTTATCTGCAGCTTAGAATGTCCTCTGATTAATACAAAAAAATGTTTACTGTCTACCCATTGTCTGTTAGTGTGCTTTGGTTTTCCTTTGTTCCTGCACGAATACAAACCTGGTCATAGCTTCATCGCCAAGGGGAGAGGAAGGAGCTCATTTGATTTGAGTATTCTTACACATCAGTTGGCCATTGCTGATCATTTGTAACAGAGTACAAGGATATGAACAAATAACTGAGAAATTGGTTGAATTATCATTTCAATTAAATCTGAAAATGCATGAAAGATAATGATGGGGTCTAACAGGCCTGATTTCTGCAAAAGGCAATATTTTCTGCCTTAAGGTCTTGTGCACTAAAGTGGTAAAGAAAATGGTTGACCTGACTTCAATTCCAAAATGAACTTTTAGTAATGTTCTGTATAAGCAGCTAGAAGAAGGAGAAATAATGAAATAAAGACAGTAGTGAATCAAACTAGAGTATGGGAAGAAACGAAGAATAAAATGAGATGAGCTTTTTTTTTTTTTTCCTAACAAACCATGTTTCATATTCCAATAGTTCAGGTATTACAGAGAGAATAAATTTTTTACATGCTGAAAGTACTTACTTTATCAACTCGAAACAGAACTTGAAAAGTCAAGAAAATATAAATTAAGTGAATGGGCAACATGATTCAGGTGAAATTCAGGACAAGGAAATTAAAAGGAATATGATGAAAGTTCCTATCAAGATGTGTGAGAAAGTGAGCACTGCAGATGACCAGAAGGTTTTGGGAATACTCAAAGGCTGTAAAAAATCTAATTTAGAAAGGATCAAGATTTTACTCCTAATATTGAAAGCTTATAATGAATGTACTGATTTTTACAAAAGAAACAAAAAAATGTAGAAAAAGTCTGCTGTTTTTAAAGACGTGAGAATGTGTTATGAAATGAAAGTGAAGGCAGTTGAAAACCAAGGGTCTTTTTTATGCAGTGTATATCTACCTTGTGGAAACAGGGAGGGGTTGATGTCAAAAGGATTACAGAAAATTGTCTGTGTGTCTAGTTTTAATAATTGACTTTAAATGTTCTAGAGGTAGTACTAAACCTCATGCTTCAAAGCTGAAACAATTTTGATCTTGAAGATCTGGATGAGACCCAAGATGTATTTTAAGAATCGGAACATCAACCTATGTTCCCCCTTTTTGTAGGATTCTTATGCCTTCCACTGAGGCACCTAGAATTAAGTTGTTAGTGTAGACTACAGAGTTTAGCTCTGCTGGGAGCATATCTGAAAAATTCAGTTCAGTACCCATCTCTTTTGAGTTTTAGACTATGCACGGTCAAATGTATACAAGGTAAGCCTCTTTTTTCAAATAAGGAAACTTTTTTGGTTGAAGAAGTATAAGGTGTTTGACTGTATTCTATGGGTGTATAATATGTAACATTTCACACCAATAAAAACGGGTTCAGAGACTTCTGTACTTGTCACATATATCCTTCAATAGCGAGATCTTTAGAAGGCAACTGTTAGCAAAGGCATAGCACGCAAGTACAAAGGATGTGAGAGTAGTGGCTTTGTGTTGTCTTTCTGTAGAACTGTAATTAAATGGTATATAAATATTTTAATATTTATATGGTCTCTCAGTCTGTTTTGTGTGCAGCTGTTTAGCCAAGAAATTAGAATGAATTAAAACCTGCAAGTATATAAAAGGTCTGTGACAGGGAATTTTTATGATGAAGTAGTGCAGTTCACCAAGAAGCTTTTTCCTCAACTTTGCTTGGTATCTTTTGTATCTATTTTGACTTGTGTAAATTTCAGGGGTCAACCATGATTGAGTAAATGCAGTCTGTTAACTCTGTAATGTGCATATAATGTTTTGGCTTTTTTTTTTTTTAAGTGAATGAATTTTTAGTGTCAGAAGGCCCTGTCCTGCTGGATATGCGTATTAAGCACCTAATGAAAACAAAGCAATTAACACAAGCTACTGCCCTGGCAAAACTCTGCTCTGACCATCCAGAAATCAGTGCAAAAGGCAATTTCAAACAAACCTACCTGGTCTGTCTTTGTTCAGGATCGCCAAATGAAAGGCTAATGGAAGAAGTAAGTAAATAATGAAGAATTCTTTTTCTTGGACTTATTTTTTTAATGATGGTAAAGTCACTAATCACAAGCTGGTGTTCTATAGACAGGTTTTTCTTTTAAAATATGTTCTAAAATATTTTTGGTCTTTTTTTTCCTTTTCATTCAACTCACTTTTATGCTGAGTAGTAATGACTCAAAACACTCATGGAAGTGCTTTATTAGGTCATTAATAGGCATTTTCTGGCTGTGCCACAACTTTGTTTGATTTTGCTTGAAGTCTTTTAAAACTCTGCCTCAGATCTCATGAGTAAAGTGAAGTTAATAATTTTCCCACTCTTATTATTTAAGCCATATAATTTTTTGTGTATACCTAGTACGTAGGATGGGGCCCTTTAGATGCTGCTTGCAGCTCAGAGAATAAATGTCGCTTCACCAAAATGCCTAGATAAAATTGAAGGTGAAATCAGATCTTTGATCTGGTTTGTTATATAAAATATTTCTAATTTAAATACAGAAGTCAGAGAGATGACAGCTTTGCTCTTTTGCATTCTTTCAGGTGGCATCTTCATTTCTCATCCCATTCCAAAGTTTTAGCTGAGCCTTTTTCCTTCTTGAAGGAAAACTAACTGCAAATGTCGCTTTTCTTGTCTGCCAGTGTCTCTGCTGTCTTTTTGTTGCTGTCATCTTTTTATGTTAAATATTAAGCATATTGCAATTGAACCTAAAGGGATAAGAGTTGTGCACTGATTAGAGCTGGAAAACTTTCCTACCCTAGATACAGATGAAATTCTAAGATGACAGCTTCTCGCTGAGCATGTTCTTCAGATACTCAGTAAAACTGGATCGGTCTTGCTCTCCTCCCAGCTCTGGCTGCTGCAGACCCTCTCAGAACAGGCTCAGGAGGGGCTGCGGCAGGGCTGTGGAATCTTACCTTTGCTGGAGATATGCAATGGAACTTGGAATTTATGACCCTGCAAACAAACAGGCTTCCTTCATTACTCATCCCCAACACAGAATGGGCTGGTTCAGTGAATGAACCGTGAATCCCCTGGACAAAAGGAATGGGTTAGCCTTGTTTCTTTGGATGCCATAACATACAGATAGGTTCAAACTGGGTTATCAGAGAGAACCTAATTCAGGTATTTCTGAGCTTTAGATTGCTTAGATTAGCAGCTTCAGCTGCGGCACTGTTTGCAGTATTGCTAACCATTTTGTAAAGATCATGTATTAGCAAGAGAAGGCAGATAAGCTTTAACATGTCAAGATGGACTTAGGAACTGAGAAGAATGGTCATTTTGTAGTGTGAGAACAGTAAGAAAATAGTAAAAAAAAGTATAAAAAAATGTATTATCAGTATGGAAAATTTATATCCATTCATACGAGGCAGGAAAGTAAAATTCAAGCAAATTTTCAGCTTGGATTAGTCTAATAGTTTCCTTCAGTAATGTGAAGAATTCAGACCTGCAGTATGTGAAATGCTAGACTGACAAACTTGATGGCTGGACCTGTAAAAACCTTTGTTAGAAACAGTGTCCCTTAGGAAGTCTGAGAGGCTGGAAAAGTTTTTAATGAAAAAAACTTACCTTATTATAAATTCAGTTCACCATATTCTTCTCTAAGCTTTTAATTGATAATCTCTGTCTGAGATGGGGCACTAAGCCAAGCAGACCTTCAGTCTAAATTGCTATTACATTTATACAGTTCCATGTTAAGAAATGCAGCTTTCTTTAGAAGATGACTTTGAAGTTATTAAGCCTCAAATAACATTCAGTGAAGGGCTGCTAGTATATTTACAAAGTGTCAATTTAGAGGTGTGAAAATAAGTAGTTGTACTATTCAAAATTGTAGTTTGATTGCTGGATACCGTGGTGCCCAACCCAGCTGTGCTGCTGCCTTACCCAGAGTGCCGGACCAGCTGGGTGTTTGGGTGAGCACTTCTGTTTCTTGCTTTGGGTGGTCTTGTGATTTCTCAAGAGAGACTTCCAACATTGCTGTTGTCATAGTCAAGCTATTCTTCAACTGCTGGTGTCAAAGAATAAATACCAGCATGTCCTGCCAGATGCACTAATTGATGTAATCAAACCAGTCTTCTGAGAACCAAATTAGACAGTAGTTGTTGCAGTAAGTGCACTGATTCAGTACTGATACAGATGTCTAGTAGTACTGGGCAACTGTGATTTTTCCTTTGATTTGCCACAAAACTAAGTACTTCCACTGGTACTTAACAAATAATTTGTATTGTACAGACTGTAGTGTTCTTCTAGAACAGTATTCAGATGACCTACTTCTTACTGTACAGCTTTCCTTTTCTTCATATCTTTGATTTTTTAAAAAGTACTAGAACATTCATGTTAAACCTCAGATTCATTAACCACCCAGCTCATTGTATTAAAACAGTAGTGAAATCAGTGACAAGTAAACTGGATTAGAATTACAGGTAATTTTCTTTTTTGTGTTAAGCTGCAATTTAGTTATAAGTTTTCATATCACTATTATCATATGTATGTGATATGTATGAATAATTAACATATTTTAAAATTCTTAGGTGACTAGGACACTAGATACAAATAAGTCATATGTCTAAGAAACAAGTTCATGTTCACTTTAATAAAACAGTTTTTCTGGTGGCATAATGGGTTTTGACACTGTCTAGAAATGTACTGATTTGCTTTCAAGAAAGCTCATCTCTATCAGTTCTGAATTACTGTCTTGCAAAGGCTAATGTGACTGTGTGTCTGAAAATGCAACCACTTTCTCAGTCTTTTTCTTCTTCTCTTTTTTCCTTCTAGATTGCAGAAGTAGATTGCAAAGATGCTCTAGAAATGATCTGTAACCTCGAATCTGATGGAGATGAAAAAAGTGCTCTAATTCTATGTGCAGCATTTTTGTCTCGCCAGCTGCAGCAAGGGGAGATGTACTGTGCTTGGTGAGTTTGAATCTTGTTTTCTACCTAAGAACAAAAACTTAGTCTGGGGAAGATACATAAGCCATAAGTTAGCCTTCTTTAGCTGATGAAATCTGTGAGCTAAACAGGAAGGAGATAAGACTCTTGAAAAGCTACAAAAGAAAAGAAATGCATTTTTCAAGATAAGCATGCATTACAGGAGTTTGAAGGCTGTCTCTATGATGAGCAGATAGCAATAGCTGATTAATAATTTTTCCGTAGAAATAAGAAATTTAATATCTGCAGGCAACTGGTCAGCATGTCAGCATTTAATGAGTAAGTACTGTTCTTTCTGTCCTGTAATAACACAGTGTTTCTTTTTCTAACAAACTTAGGAAGCTCTTCACTACTACTATAACCACAATAATAAGCTAGATGAAAATACTTATTGTTTAGGGCTTGCTTTCATTAATGTGGGAACAAATAACTGGTCTTTGTTGGTGGATATTTGAGCTGTTAGGATTTGAATTTCCTTCTGCTAATTAGCAAACCTATATAATTCCTGAAGAACTTGCTTTGTTTGTGCATCTCCATTTTATGTGCTGCAGCAGGAGAAAACTGCTAATGCAGGATTTTGCTTTAAGAGATTCTGCTGAAGTTTTGGGGGTTACAGCATTCTACAAGGTGCTAGGTACTCTTGGCTATTTGTACCTGAGGAAGAATGAACAAGTGAGACAATGCAGATACCATGATACTGTTTGGCTTTGGGAGCTAATTTCTTGCTAAATCACAGTCACATTCAGCTCTCAAAGCAGAGCAGCTTTAGCAAAAATGTATCTACCACAGAGAAAAAGCCAATCTTCTGTAGGTGTTAGTAATTACTAAGAGTTCAGAAATATACAGTTCCAGTCTGTGAATAGTAAACTACTGTGCAAGACTTACCTTTTTTTCAAGACCACATAATGAGTAAATTATGTAGCATAAATTATGGTCATACTGGTTTTATTCTGAACTGTCCTTCTGGAATTGAGTCATTGTCATAATTTTGAAATTTAGATACTTAATAGTGTGGGTATTTTAATAAAAGATAAGGTGTGAACAAATTTCAGACTTTTTCCTTTCCCAAAGACAAAATGGAAACTGTTCTTAGCCTTGCATTTCTTGTTATCAGAATAGTGGTTGCATTGATGGCCCTGAAATATTGTTCTCTTGTTCTAGGGAACTGACTCTTTTCTGGAGTAAACTGCAGCAAAGGGTAGAGCCTTCTATTCAAGTGTATCTAGAGAGATGTCGTCAACTTTCTGTGTTAACTAAGACTGTTTATCACATTTTCTTCCTGATTAAAGTAATTAATTCAGAGGTAAGGATACTCCTGAAAGAATATTTTTGGCACTTTCAATGGAACTGTAATCAGGAAAATTCATGAAAATTTCTTTGACATCCTGTCTTTCTGTGTAGGATTAGTTTCAGGGCAATCCTGATTTGTTTCAGAAAAGGCTGTAGCAACTTTCTTCTGCAGGTAAATTATAAATTGATTCATTTTGAATCATTAAAACTTTGGTTCCTCTGGAAAAAAAAGAGTGGGGTTAAACAGAAAAGCTGGATGCCACAACTGAGATGAAGAAAACACTAAAGGTGAGATTATAGCCTCTAGGTTTGCCTGTGTCTTCTAAATGTGGAATTTTCTGTAAGCAGGCCCTAACATTCCTCACTATTATTTTCCATATGTCAAAAACTACAGAAAATGGAGAGGACCGGCTTATGAGGAAAGGAAATGAAGGGTGTATATTAATGCATAAGAAAAGGAAAATTACAGGAAATTTAGAAAGAAAAGAAGAAACTACACAAACCGCAAAACTACCACTCAAAAGCTTTTGAATTGCCACTTACGAATGCAGTTTATTTTGATAAATGATATACTTGTCATATGTGGGCTTAGTCCCAATGTTGTATATAAAACCCTGCTCATCTTTCTCAGCTAACCTTGTCATCTAATTTGCTTAGTTTCTTTAGTAGCTGCAATATTTAATATTGATAGCTAAATTGAGCTCTTATGAAGATTTCTGTAAGTTGGGATATTAATTCTAAGCATAAAAATTTCTGGTTTTGTTTTTTAGTGTTCTGGTATGGCTTATCATGGGCTTCTAAATTTAATTTTTTCCCCTGAAAGATGTGAAATAAATTGGAATTATAGAGGGGGAGGAAAATAACTTTCAGAGTCTTGTGATATTAAGATCTCTGCCTGCTCCAAGTGTATTGATTTTTCTCCAGTGAGCATTTGATCATTTACTTGTTGGTAGAAATTGGAGACCATGTAGGTAGTAGACTTGTACATTCATAAATTGGCTGAACTTCATTCTCATGTGTGCTACAACTTCCTTTGTGCATCCTTAGCAGCATAAAGAGCTTTTGAAGTCAATGTAAATGTAGATGAAGTTGCCTTAGGGTACGAATCAGTAAAGACCATGTGACCCTTAGAACATTCAAATGATGGAGCATTTAACAAAATTTAACTATACTTACTGCTTTCAATTGGACTGAAGCCATGTGTTCAGTTGAGGTCAGTTGACTTTGAAATGACATAATTTTTAAAAATAAAAGCAAACCTTTCACTTTAAGTGATCTCCAAATTATAGATCTTTCTGAAGATCACATATTTTTCTTTAACTGCAGCAGTTTTTACCATTTGAATTCTACCCAGTGTTAAACTGATATTTCATAGAAGCTCAATTTCAAATACCAATGGTACAACTGACAGGCTTCATTCCAAGGAAAAGGCTCAATATTCTCTAATATAAACCAAACACCTCTAACATAAAAAAGTCCAAAAATCCTCAAACTAGACAGAACATACAATTAATGTGTCTTTTAGTTGTATGTAAACTTCAACTTTTTTAGTAGCATGAAGAGAAATTATGCAACTTAAGGAATAGCATCTGAAGACAATCCATTCTGTTTCTTGAGGTAAAACGTATTACTGTGAACCCCTGGTGCATTTTTTATGACACTTATGATTGAATAATGACATCTTTTATTTACAAATACAGAAAGAGTTAGATTAAGTGATGTACTAAAATTAGTCTTGCTTTACAGATCGATGGTGCTGGACTTGCAACCTGCATTGAACTGTGTGTGAAAGCATTGCGCTTGGAATCCAGTGAAAATGCGGATGTCAAGATATCTATTTGCAAGACTATCTCCTGCTTACTTCCAGATGATTTGGAGGTGAAACGTGCTTGTCAGCTGAGTGAATTTCTTCTGGAACCCACTGTGGATGCGTATTATGCTGTTGAAATGCTATATAATCAGCCTGACCAGAAGTATGATGAAGAGAATCTTCCAATACCAAATTCTTTGCGCTGTGAGCTCTTACTTGTACTGAAAACTCAGTGGCCTTTTGATCCGGAGTTCTGGGACTGGAAAACTCTAAAGCGTCAGTGTCTGGCACTTATGGGAGAGGAGGCATCCATCGTGTCATCCATAGACGAACTAAACGATAGTGAAGTTTACGAGAAGGTTGAGGATGGCCAAGAAGACAGTAAAGAAACTTCTCTGAATGGGCTTGCTGGCATTGATGAGGCTAACAGCCTTCTTAGGGGTATCAGGGATGAAAAGCAGAAAAAGAGAGAAATCAAAAAACTCAGAGAGAGGGGGTTCATATCAGCTAGATTTAGGAACTGGCAAGCTTACATGCAGTATTGTGTGTTATGTGACAAGGAATTCCTAGGTCACAGAATAGTTAGACATGCACAGAAACATTATAAAGATGGAATTTACAGTTGCCCTATTTGTGCCCAAAATTTTAATTCTAAAGAAAACTTTGTTCCCCATGTAACTTTGCATGTGAAAAAATCTAGCAAAGAGAGATTGGCTGCTATGAAACCACTGAGGCGACTGGGAAGACCTCCTAAAATAGCAACTGCCAATGAGAATCAGAAAACTAATTCTGTATCCAAACAGGAGCAGCGACCCATTAAGAAGAACAGCCTCTATTCAACAGACTTTATTGTGTTTAATGATAATGATGGCTCAGATGATGAAAATGATGACAAAGATAAACCTTACATACCAGAGATAGTGCCAGTTCAAAAGCCACCCCCTGTTAATGAATTCACCTGCCCTGTAACACTTTGTAAAAAAGGCTTTAAATATTTTAAAAATCTAATAGCACACGCAAAGGGCCATAAAGATAATGAAGAAGCTAAACGTTTTCTTGAAATGCAGAGCAAAAAAGTGATTTGCCAGTACTGTAGGCGACATTTTGTAAGTGTTACTCACCTGAATGATCATTTACAAATGCACTGTGGCAGCAAGCCTTATATCTGCATACAGATGAAATGTAAGGCTGGATTTAACAGTTATGCTGAGCTGCTGACCCACAGGAGAGAGCATCAAGTCTTCAGAGCCAAGTGTATGTTTCCCAAATGTGGCAGAGTGTTTTCTGAAGCCTATTTACTCTATGATCATGAAGCACAGCACTATAATACCTATACCTGCAGAGTCACAGGCTGTGGGAAGGTGTACCGCTCTCAGAACGAACTGGAAAAGCACACTGAGGATCACAACAAGCAGCCTGAAAAAGAAGAGCAGCCTGAAAACCAAACTGATCAGCCTGATCCTAGTCAGCCATCTAAAGCTAATGAAGGTACTGATGGAGTTGCCATTAAAGAGGAATTGACATCTCTTCCAGCTGAAAACCGAAGCAGTTTCATTGAAGGAGACAACATCTGGAACCAAATCAAAGCAGAACCAGTAGGGAATGAAAGCGTAAATGCGTCAGTGAGTGTACTGCAGCAAAGCAATTCCTTGCCTAATGCTGGTTCAGAGCAGTCTCCTGTGGGTTCAATAAAGACAGAAGAAACAGTTCCAGCAGGCAGCATTAAGCTGTCTGTTAACCAGAAGATCCGAGACAACTTCGTAAAAAGGGGTAAATTGGCTGCTACAGCCAGTACAGTAGATACTACTAAACCTGGAGTCCAGCAGTTGTGCCCATCAGTTGACTCTTGTCTTCCAGTTTTCCAAGAGAGAAAGGAGGAAGGCTGTCTCAGTCAGACTCAGAATATTCAAACTGTTTCTATGACCTCAGACACATTAAAACCAGAAGCCCTTGAATCAAAAAGCTTAGAGAGACAGGTGAGCATTGTAAATCCATTCAGCGTGCAGAACCAGACAGGGTATCGAAACGGTGTACCCATTTCCAAACTTGAAATTGAAGACAGTATTAAAGCTGCAGCTAATCTATATAACCTGCCTTTAAAAACTTTAGAAAGTATTACATTTATTCCATCACAGCCTAACATAAATAGCTCTTTAGTTCCAGCTGTGTCACCAGCAGCCCCAATTCAGAAATTTAATTGTCAGGTTGAGGGGTGTACTCGAACGTACAATTCATCACAGAGCATTGGCAAACACATGAAGGCAGCACACCCTGATGAATATGCTGCTTTTAAAATGCAGCGTAAAAATAAGAAACCGCGAAAATCCAGCAATCTGCAAAATGTGCCGAATGATGGGAAAATTGTATATGTTATGCCATCACAAGTGGGCAATCCCAATGGTGCTGCTTTTACTGCACAGAACAAATCAAATTTGAATCCCACCTGTTCCAGTCAAGTGCAGCATGTCTCAAGTACTCTTTTCCCAACCCACCTAGAAAATCTGGCAAATCCTATGTTGCCTGTTGTGGAAAGTGTCATAAATCCAAATTTGTCTACTCGTATTAAAAGTGAGCCTGAGAGTGTTTTGTGTTCACAAATGGAAAATCTGTCTGCTGCAACCTTACCTTCCCAGTTGGATGATCTGGCAAAAACAGTTATGCCTTTGAATATTGATGGTGGTTCAGATCCTTTTCTTCCTTTGCCTGCGGAAAATGGTCCAATGTCTCTCTTTCCTTCGTCAGCAGAGAATCCTCCAAATTCAGTCTTCTCACAACTGGAAAATAACACAAATAGCTTTTCTTTGCAACTAGAAGGAAACACTAGTTCTACCTTCCCAAAGGAGGAAAGTGTTGATCAGATATTTCCCTCACAATTGAGTAACGAAAATAACTTCAGTGAAACAAGTTCTCAACATGCAGCTTCAGAAAAGGTGAAAAAAGATCGTGGCAGGGGCTCAAATGGGAAAGAAAGAAAGCCAAAACATAACAAGCGGGCGAAGTGGCCAGCAATAATTAGAGATGGCAAATTTATCTGTAGCAGGTGTTTCAGAGTGTTTACTAATCCTAGATCACTTGGTGGTCACTTATCTAAGAGGTCTTACTGTAAGCCTCTTGAAGGATCAGAAATTTCCTCAGAAGCTCTGCAGGCTAATGGACAATCTTTGCTTGCTAGTATGATTCTTTCTTCAAATTCATTAAACTTGCAGCAACCTCAGGAGTCTGCCTTCAATCCAGAGACGTGTTTTAAAGATCCATCATTTCTCCAGTTACTTGCGGCTGAAAATCGTTCCGCACTGCAGACTATGTTTCCACGGGCCAATGTGACTAACTTTAATACCAGTGGGAATGAGGAAGGTAATCAAATTATGAAACAAGCCTTACAAACTGCAGGCATCTCGAGTAGCTTTGATAACACAGAAGTACTTCCACGTGTGGTTACAACAAGTTGTGTCTCTGGTACAACTCAGATAAATGCAGCTGTTCTCCCCAGCTCAGCCACGACATCTCTGCTGCAGACAGTCTGCAACCCCAGTACTCTGCTGACAGACCAAAACAGGACCCTCAATGCCAAAATTCCTCCACTAAATGAATGCAAGAGTTTGCCTGTTTTTGCAACAGAGGACTTAATGCTAAAGACTATTGAAAATGGCTTGTGTCCTAGTTCATATTCTAACACTGTTGCAGCAGCGGAAAACTTTGCAGGGAACAGTTCACGAGTTTCAGTTATAAGTAGTCCCAAGAATGTGGGATCAAGCAACTTGAATAAGAAGGGAACCAGCTCTTCAAAGAGGAAGAGAAAAACACCAACACCCCTGCTTGTGCCCAATACATCACAGAAATTAGCAGTAAGCAATGCAACAGTAATGGGACTTCTAACCAAAAGCACTGAAGGAAACATGCAAATACAGGGAGAAAGTTTTCAGTCCAACCTGCTGGCAAATTGTGGCTCTCAAGCAGTGGTGGAAAACCTTGCACAGAAACTCAGTAATGTTGACAATCAGTTATTCATGGCCAGTATCAAAGAGAATTTCAAAACAAATCTTGAGGCTCATACAGTTCTGCCCCCTTTAACAGTAAAAACTGAAAATGGGGATTCCCAAATGATGGCTGCAAATTCTTGTGTGCAGGCAAATTCGGAAGAACAGATTTCACAGGACAGTGTTATGCAGAACTTTGAAAAAACCCTGGAAATAATTAAAACTGCTATGAATTCACAGATGCTTGAGGTGAAAACTGAAATTCAGGATACTGTTGCTGCTTCAGGACAGAACTTACAAGTAAATAATGCCCAGGCTGCTTCAGAAAGTTCTGCACACAGTGTAAAACTACCCACTTCTACACAGTTTGCTGTGCACACAGGGAATGTTACTGCTGTAAAGGGTAGCTCTGCTCAGTCCGAGGTATCTCAAAAGGATGATACTCATATGTCGGAAATTTTGGAAGGCTTGCAAAAACTGAAGCTAGAAGATGACTCTCCCATTCCCATCTCTGAGACTGTTTCTCAGTGTCCTCCAGCAGATAAGCTAGCACCAGCAGTTCCTGTTATATCGGTTGAAAATAAACCCCTCATCCAGCTATCTCCAGAGGCAAGTAACATTCAATTTAGTGATAGAGTTAATAAACCTTTTGTGTGTCAGAATCCTGGCTGCAATTACAGTGCTATGACAAAAGATGCATTATTTAAACACTATGGCAAGATCCATCAGTATACTGCAGAAATGATACTAGAAATAAAGAAACATCAACTGAAGTATGCCCCATTCAAATGTGTTGTAGCTACATGTCCAAAAACATTCACAAGAAACTCGAATCTCCGAGCACACTGTCAGCTTGTACATCATTTTACAACAGAAGAGATGGTGAAATTAAAAATTAAGAGGCCTTATGGCAGAAGATCTCAAAACGAAACTGTAAACACAGCCCCACAACCTGTTGAAATAAAAACTGTACAGACAGTAGTAATAGAAAACAAAACTGTAGCTCCATTGGTCAAAGAAACCCAGATAAAGGAAGTTGTAGAGCCCGTAAAAGTATTGGAAAAATTTCTACCAGAAAATAGTATTCCTGAAAGACTGGAAAAACCTCCCCAGGTGGTTTCTGTTCCAGTGGAGCAGCACAATCCAGCATCTTTTGATAGTACGCAGGAACAAGCCAAAGTACGCAAGGTTAGGAAGCACAGGAAGGAGAAAGAGGAGAGGAATGGTAGGAAGCCTGTAACAAAATCTCTGGAGTTTCCCACTAGATACAGCCCTTACAGACCATACCGGTGTGTCCATCAGGGCTGCTTTGCAGCTTTCACAATACAACAAAACCTAATTCTTCATTACCAAGCTGTGCACAAATCAGACCTCCCTGCTTTCTCTGCTGAAGTGGAGGAGGAGAATGAGCAAGGCAAAGAGGAACAGGAGGAGGTGGAAACCAAACCTGCTGTCAGAGAGTTCAGGTGTGAGGTGAGTGACTGCTCTCGCATCTTCCAGGAAGTTACCAGCTTGATACAGCATTATATGAAGCTTCATGACATGACCCCAGAGCAAATTGGAAACATGAAATCGGCCCCAGAGGTGGGAAGGTTTTTTTGTGACCAGTCTCAGTGTAAGTCTTCGTTTACAGCGTATATTAACTATGTTGTGCATCTTGAGACAGATCACAGTGTTGAGATAAAGCCAAACAAAGTAGATGATGATGGCATGTTCAAGTGTGACTGTGAAGGCTGTGACCGTATTTATGCTACTAGGTCTAACCTCTTGAGGCATATTTTTAACAAACATAATGATAGGCATAAAGATCATCTAATAAGACCCAGGAGACTGACACCAGGCCAGGAAAACATTTCAAGCAAAGCAAATCAGGAGAAACCATTGAAGTCTAAACAGAGAGGACTCAAAAACAGATCAGGAAAAGAAGGTAACAGGCTGTCAGTGAAAACAAAACGAAAGAAAAATGTGAACTTGGAAAACAAAATCTCAAAAGGAATACAGGTTCAGGAAAATAAGGCTTATTCACTGAAACGTGGCAAGTACGTGTATTTCATAAAGGCCAGAAACGATGCGTTATCAGAATGTACAAGTAGGTTCATAACTCAGTATCCATGTATGATAAAGGGATGTTCATCTGTAGTCACAAGTGAAAGTAACATAATAAGGCATTATAAATGTCACAAACTGTCCAAAGCTTTTACTTCCCAACACAGGAATCTTCTTATTGTATCTAAAACACACCCTGTCTCCCAAGTAAAGGAAGCCTCTTGTGAGCAGGAGGAAACTGATAAAAAAACTGATGTGAAAGAGCCTGAACCAAGTTTGATAGCGAGCAATAATGATTCAAGCACAACTACCTTACCACAAAAGGAAACTGAAAAAGGTGAGAAGGATGAAGTGGATGAACTGACAGAACTATTCATTACTAAACTAGTTAATGAGGATTGTTCAGCTGCTGAAAATCAAGCAAAAATCTCTTCAAGTGTAAATAGTGACTTGCAGGAGAGCAGCTCCTGCCCCTCAGAGAAGCAAAAATCAAACAACCTGAAAAGAGCAAATAAAGAAAAAAATGTATCTCAGAGTAAGAGAAAGAGAGCTGAGAAAACAGAGGAAGCACTGCCCAGTGGCATGAGTAGCCTGCACAAGGAAGAAGAGACTGCTGTTGCCATTCAAACTGCGGAAGAGCAACCTGCGGCTTTTGACTGGAGCTCATTCAAGCCCATGGGTTTTGAAGTGTCGTTCCTCAAGTTCCTTGAAGAATCTGCTGTGAAGCAAAAGAAAAACTCTGAAAGAGAATACCATAGCGGCGGAACCAAAAAAGGATCCCATTCAAACTCGCGGAAAGCCAGTGAGAAGGCCCCTGCAGCAAGTGATAACATCACCTGGTTGTGTTCTGAAACTGAAACCCTTGTACCGTTTGCCAACCCATCACGGCTTCCATGTGGTGATAATGTAAAGATAGTGTTAGACAAGACTCTTAAAGACTGCACCGAGCGTGTGTTGAAGCAGCTGCAGGAAATGAAACCTATTGTCAGTTTGAGAAAGCTCGAAGAACCTTGGGAGGATAATCCGGAGGTTGTAGCTGCAAAAGTAATTGTTTTGGGTACTGAGGAAGGGGAATCAAAATACTGAAAACCTGATGTGTTTAACCATGACCTGTAATTGCATTAATTTTGAATAGGAAGCCATCAAGCATGCTAGTAACTGTGGAGCTCTTTTATTTTGAAGTGATTTAATCTAGCAAAAAACATGACACAAGTCATGTAAATGTCTTATTTGTTTTTATCCCTATGGGACTCGAAGAAAGTAATTGCTTCAGTTTTGTAAATACTTGATCAAGACCTCAACTTTCTATCAGATAGTCCTTTCCATAAACTAAATCTTTGTGAGTTGTCTGTGATTGGTATCTTTCACCAGGTTACTTCTCATGTATAACGGTTTTCTTTATTTGTAGATACATTTTTTTTGTATATATTTATTATTGTAAATCATTTGCTGCCACCAGCAGTCTGTAAGTCTAAACTATTAAATGACACATTTATATTCGGAATTTTAATTTGTAACTAAGTGAGCAAGTTTTTAAAACTGTCCTTTAATCATTTTAAATTAAGAACTTTTGAACTAAAGCTAGCTAAGTCTGCCATATCCAGTTTATTTTGCATAAAACATTTATTTACTGAAGAAAAGCTGGATAAGATCACATTTCATAGGTTAAACATACTGACGCACTCTCATTTTTGTAAATTTTAACATCCAGTATCTATGGATGATATTCATATATAGTTAACACATAAATATAATAGTTTTCTTATAGCTACATTTTTCATTGCTTTTAATTGGTTACAAAGCATTTATGATTCCATAATAAAAATGGAAATGTGAATAAAAATAGTTTGCTACATTGAAGATTTAAAACAATATTTGGTATTAAAGAATCCGTTGTGAATGTGATAGAAAATTAGTAGTGTGGAGCAGTGTATATATTTGAGGTGGTGATTTGTGAAGTAGCCCAGTATTGCCTTAAATAAAAACACATTTCATTTCTTGTTTTATACATGTGATCTTATAAAGGTTATTTTTGTTTCTGTAACTTAGATTGGTGTATAGTTTAATTTTTGTTAAAAAAACAAAACAAAACAAAAAAACTTCAGAAACCATTTTTGTAAATAGTGGGTTTATAAAACAGATGGGTTTATTTTGATAATACCAGTTTGGTATCTATCTAGAAAATACGCAAGTCCTTATGCCATACCATTAAAAACTAAATAAACAAGGCACTTTCTGAAAGGGAAGTGAGATGGTGATCTTACAGATAAACTCGGTGGTTGTGCTCTGTGTTGGTGGCATAGGCTTCCTTTGCGCTCCTCTGCCTCTCGCTGACTGTACATGGCACCACTCACAACCTCTCTTTTCCACACTGGAATGAGCCTCAGAAGCGGTGCTGCTTGTAGCACCCAGGATTAGAGCAATTCCTCTGTATGCTGCTAACTGAAATGACAGGTATCCCGTTTGTTGAGTAACCAAAAGTGTGAATGCATTGGTGGGAACTGTCAGTACCCAGGAATCTTCAGTGTTGGTTTTCATGCGTGGTTATGTTTTACTCAGCCAGCTGGATTGTGTGGTACCAAAAACTTTTCTTGGATTATTTTCATTACTGGATGTGACCTACCTTCAGTAACATAAAACAGTCCTTATCTTGGGTGAGATTGGCTTGATTTTTTTTTCTATAAACTTGTCTTGCTGTGTAAAGCTTTTGCATTAAATTCTAGATTTGATTGCTCGTAAGCTATTCACCTCGAATCTCTTGACAGTTTTCCTGAATATCAGTGCAGAGGGCACCTTCCTACAACCAAATGAAGTGACTTGTTGCGAGAGTGAGGATTATGTGTGAACAGCAACAGCATTTCACCTCGGGCACGGCCCTTGGTTTGCTACATGGTGCTAAATTGCTTACCTTCACAGAAAGCCTGTGCTTCCATTTGAACAGAGCCAGTCGGCTCCTCTTACTTTCCATCCCTCCCAAGTGACCAAACTCTTATTATGCCTCATTAGTAAATGAAAGGTGCAGTCCAAGAATGATAAAACCAAAACAAACCCTTGCATTTTTGACTCGAAGAGTGACCATTATAATCATTACAAGTACACAGTGCCATTTTCTACCTGCCAGAGGCTGCTGGTCCCCTTGGATGGAGCTGCTGTTGGATACCAGCCACGGTGATTGTAGAGGGAACTTCTGCAGGGGAGAAGAGGGCAGAGATCCTCTGGAGAGGATCCTCGACGCCCACCTGAATTCTCGTGTTTTCAGCCGTACATAACCACTTCAGTCACTGTCAACAGACCTTGTGCCTGTTAGTCTTTAGAAGAATGTTTGTGTTGTATAAGTTGAATAGTTTCAACACTCCTGATGATTGATACTGTATCACCTGCAGTTCTTGGACTAAGGGTAGCATACTACTATTCAGCTATAACGTGCTATACTAGAATGCTATTTTAAAAAAGAGAAAAGGATTTTAAAAATCCAATGTCATAAATATCCAGGAGGTAATTCCTGATTTGGATCTGAATTTCTGAGAATAAAATATTTAATGCTGTCTCATCCCCATCTATCCAATTAAAGCAGATGCTGTACCCATATAGTTAGTACATTCCCTGGCACACTCCCTTTTAGGTGGTTACTGACAGCCTGTCCAACAGGTAAGCTAGTATGGTGTATCTTATTTTTTTTTTAAAAAACAAACAAGAGTATTTTGAGCTTAAAATGGGGCACCAAAGGCAGGATCTGATTTAAAGTGTCACAGACTGTAGACGGCACTCTGGTTTGTAAAGCCACCTACAGAAACTCCCAAGGAAATAAATTTGGTGTTTGCATTTAGTTGTTTTCCCTTAGGTGATACAGAAAATCTCCCACCCTAGCACACCTGAATGGGCAGCTTCTCTGTGCCCTGAAGCCATATCCCTGCCCTTGGGGCTGCTGGGTGGGATGGGGCTCCTAGGCGGCCAAGCCAGCTGCACCAGCAGCACTTCAGCCTGCAGGGTGCCCCAAAGGTGCTGTCGGCCCCACTGCCCAGTCCTCTGTCTTCTTACTTTTCTTTCTCCTTCCTCTATGTCTCTGCCTTCCAGAATTGTCACCCATTAATTGTGGTGCATTCAAGCAAAGGTGCTTTCTTTGAAGCCCCTTGTTGCTGTCAGGAATGTGCTGACTAAAGCGGCTGATAGGGAAGCAACCAAATTGAGGAGTCTGAATGCAGAGCATGGACTGTTTTGTGATCAAAAGATACCTTTAAACTGTCAGTCAGCCTCCCTGGTGCTCAACTATGTTTATAAAGAAATCTGCTATTAACTGAGCCCTTATTCAGTGCAAATAAGAGTAATGGGTTTGTCCCCACATACTTCAGGATGGTCCTTCTCAGCAGGATGGGGGTACTGTGGGTTCTAGAGCATTACACTGGGACATTCGGTCTATGGATGTTGGATAGTAAGTGAGCAGTGCTTGTACAATTAACACTGGAATCAGTTGTTGGGTCAGGTGAGGGGCAAGTACTTGGCTAATTGTTGCAATTAGTTTCTGTGCCAAAGAATTGGTTGGTTGGTTGGTTGGGGCTCTCACCTGTGTGCGGAGGAGAAACGGACAGGAACAAGGACAGGCTGTGCTGGGATTTAGGTCCCCGAGTTGGAGAAGCTCGTGGTCATGTGCTGCTCAACCCTGCCTAGAGCCTTGGTATGGAGATGATACAATTAAAGGGGTGGGAAATGGGGGCACTTGTACGGGAGAAGGGAGTAGAAGGAAGAAACTATCAGCAAATAGGGAAATCTTTTGTCTGTGTCTTTTTTTCAAACCTCTTCTGTCCCAAGGCAAGAGGCTTACCTGGATTTTAAAGAAAATGAGTCTATGTAAGACATAGATCTTTTGATGTTTGCAGGGATGTTTTGAAATATGAATGAGGTAAATATTTTTGTATGAACGTGCATGCAGTGATTGTTATTTCTCCATTACAGTATGGACTCAGATCAGCTTCCTGTCAATTGCTTATATCCTTGCAGAACATAGTACTTGAGTTCAATTTTTTAAAATGTTAGTCTGAATGACCCAGAAGTTCAGAGACCAAACCTCTAAAGTCATTTGAACCAAAAATGTAACAGCAAATGCCTTCAGGGGTGCATGGATGAGTGAAACTTAAACTGAAGAACAAAGTCATGTGAAAGCAGGGAAAGGGAAAGAGCCAGTAAAAGACCAAATGGTTGCCAAGAGCAAGGGTTCAGAAAGCAGATTGTTTCTTTTCTCTCAGGTTAAGTCATGCTCATTTCCTTTTCATTAGGAGCCCTGTCAAACACTCAAATTGTGCAGCACATGATGTGAAGGCGTCTTGGTGATCTGCTGCAAGTGAGTCGGGTTATGTGGAGTTGGTCCATAACAATTTTTCAGAGTATTTCTCATATCATGTCTGGCTTTATCAAAACTGAAGTATCTTCCAAGACTCAAAACATTGATTTTGGAATTTATTTATCATTTCTTGGCTGTTGGAAGATAGAATTAAAAATAAAACTTTGAATATACATTCCAAAGAATTAGGGTTCTTGTTTGATGGGAAAATTTTTGGTCTAAGTGGTAATCTCTGACCAGCTACAGAGCTTTAGGGGGTGCTCTGAAACCCTTCAAGCCCTGACTTAATATACTTTTTTATTAGAGAGCAGCTAATGCACTAATTTTATCAGAAACCTGTGTTGGCTAAACTGTGTTTGCTTCTCTTAATTTTCTCTCAAATAAACCTTACTTTAAAAAACAAATAAATACTTTTTCATTAATGTGCTCTTAAAAATCTGTCCTCAGTTATTAAAACACAGACATTTCAGAAACATTTTTTTCTTTGATTGTGTTGCCCTTGTCTTAATAAAATTATGCATGAGGGTCCAGATGGGACAAGATAATTTTGGGGTTTGTTCTCAGTTACTTAGGCTGTGGCAGTTGTGGTTTCACAGGGTTGATGGGTGGTGGTTTTGCTTCAGGCACTCTTTGGTGGGTTTTGCCCAGGAGCTGCAAAATACTTTCTAACTGCACTTCTGTCATGAGCCACATTCTGTGTATATAGAGGTTTAACAGAAAATGTTCTGGTATAAAGCACTCTGTCTCTATAGGAGCACTGATTCAGCATCAGTCAATATTTCAAACTAACTGGCCGCAAGCTGGTATCTGAGGGACTGCTGTTGCTGCTAAATTCAGCAGCAGCAAATGTCTTTCCATATTTTATAAAAGTAGGTTTATTTTAGGAGGAAAAAAAAACCAAACAACAAATGCTACCTTGAAAATCACCATCAAAATTCATAGCTTGTTCATTTGTTGCTAAGTTTTGCTCCATAACTGCTGCTCATTAAATGTAATGCTTTGTAAACAAAGCCGAGGGGCTGCAGGGGGCCTCAGTGAAAAAAAGTAAACCTGCTTTTGCTACTGTTTCTTCCTCCTTATCCTGGCACGCCCAATAAAATTAGTTGAGCATTCAGGCAGCTCCACTTCAGTTGGTAGTTTTCTCTAAACAGTGCATTTTGATCAGGCTCAGTACCAGATGTATGTCCGGAGGGCTTTCATTCCAGCAAGAGAAAGAGAACAATATCCTGAAGGAATTTTTTTAAGGTGCTACTTTCCATTGTCTTAGAAGCCTAGGTTCAACCGAAGACATGTCTTAACTAATTTCTGTCCCTTTCCTGTTAGCCCAAACCACACACATAACAAAGAGCAGGGGTATGTGGTGTTTAAGAGATACTTTGAAATTTGGGGGAGGGAACAGGTGATTCTTTTTTACTTTGTTTCTACTGCAGGCTTTTCATATTTTAGATTCCAGGTGGTGTTCTGCAGCAGAGAAATCTACTGAAGTAATAGCATATTTTCAGCCTGACTAAAGAGACCAGATTCTAGGCTACTTAATATTAGGGACTACTGGCTACTGTTCTGCCCTATTGTGCAGTCTGCCTTTCTCTATTCAGATGCTAGGGAAGTGGGAATGATCTGTTCGCTTAAATGCCACTGCCACAGAGCAGAAGACAAGTCTAATGACATGGGAGCTGCTTGGTGCAGGTGACCAGGAGTTAACTCTATACCCTGGTACACACTGCTTGCACAAGTTTGAACAAGTGCCTTTCTTAAAGGATGTTTTTTGATGATTAACACCCTAACAGCTCTAAGGGCTCAAATAGTTCCAGAAAGAGGTGCTCCACAAACAGCTAAATAACCAAATCTGTCTTTATCACGTGGGCTAAACTAGATGTGTCTACCTCTTCTTGGGTTTTTTTTTTGTTTGTTTTGGTTTGGTTTGGTTTCTGGGGGTTTTTTTTTGGTTGGTTGGTTGGTTGGTTTTTGTTGTTGGTTGGTTGGTTGGTTGGTTTTGGGTGTTTTGTTTGGTTGGGTTTTTTGTTTGTTTTTGTTGTTGTTGTTGTTTGGTTTGGTTTTGGTTTATTGGGGTTTTTGTGAGATGTTTTATAGTAGTCCAATGGAATGAACTTGTGACTATCCAGCTCACTTCAAGGCACAGCAATCACTCTATGCCAGCACTTTCCTGTTGCCATTTTAGCAGTTACCAGGTCTGATCCACCCACCTGACAAACCCTGTCTATCCCCTTGCTGTTCATCTTAATCCATCTCAGGTTCTTCCTATCTCTGCATATAAAAAGCCTATTTTTGCTTGTACCAAAGCAATTCTGTGTAATATTCAGTACACAACTGTTTGAGCAATTGTTTCTGCATGATTTATCATAAGCATCTGTGTTTATATTAAAGCTTCATGGAATTCTCAGAACTTCTACATTATTTGTTTCAACATGAAAAGGTCTCGATTCTATGTACGACATACATAATGCAACTGAATTTATCAGCTCAAGTAATGGGGAGCTAACAGAGAAGCAGCATTTCCTATGTAACTATCCTTTCAAAGAATAGTTCTGCAAAGTACAGATTGGAAAAGCAATTTGTCAAAAACAGCTTGTGTAATGGGAGGGTGGTCTCCAGCCTTCTTTCAAGTCAGCAGGGAATGGTTTTCATGTTCATCTTGCATATTCAGAGGCAAAGATGATGAGCTGTTGTGGAGTCGTCCTGCAGCTGTTGCTCTGTTGTACCTGATGAGTTCTGATTCACAGCAATTGCTTCTTGAGCCTTGCTGTTTCTTTACGTGTCTCTTCAGATAACATTTTATGGAGTATTTGAAAATCAGATAACTCAGTTCACTTAGATTTAATACAATGCACAGGCATGAAGTTGCCACTAGAAAATAGAGGAAAATCATCTTCTCTGTGGGTTTGGAAATATAACAGTGTACGGTATTGGGACATGGCTTTATGTCACATTTCACAAGACGTGGTATTGTGAATCCATTGTACAATTTATAAAAAAGAACAAGAAAAACTATTTCAAGTCCTGTTTTTAAAATGAGGCTGATTAGATAAGTGCACAGCAATCCACCATCTATCTTTCCTGGATTTTTGTAAAGTTTCTGGTTGTGGTGTTTCTCTCTGTTCTCTCTGTAAGCAACATGAAAGACAACCAAGAGTGAAGGGGTGGAGACCATGATTAATTGCAAAGCCCAAAGTCTGATGTGAGAGATAGGGAAAAAATGGTCAAAGCAGACATTTTCACAACCAGGCTGATTGATATTGCACTCAAATTCACCATGTTCATGTTTCCAGATGTTTTCTGCGGCAGCAACATAAACCAGTAAGCGGAACATGAACACAACAGCTACCCAAATTCTTCCAATTCCTGTCGAGTATTTATTCACTCCACTCAGCAGATCACGTAGGAATGCCCAGCTCATTTTTCTCTTCAGGGAAAGAAGGAAATGCTATATCAAAGAAACACAAGATCAGAGATGCATCCTCTTGGGTGAAGACAAATGAGACATTCATTCAACATGAAATTTAACCAGTAGCTGAAGCAATCTAAAATTATTAAGCATTTAGAAGTAATTTAATATTACTAAGCATTTAAATAAGAATAACAAGCTGTTCTTATTTCTAATTTAATTTAAATTATTTTAATTTAAATTATTTATTAATTTAATGATTCTGAGGCTATTGAACACATTTTATTTGTTGTTTAAATACATTTTGTCAATTAGGCTGAAGTCTATTCATTCTGTTAAGCTGTCCTCTGTGAGAAATGTGCCTATTCTCCCTGAGGTCTCCTGACTGCCAGGTAGGGCTTTCTCTGGCAACTTCAGGCCGACACTACCACTGAATTACACTCAACTTAGCCCTGTCAGTTATGCAAATACTACACACAGTCAAGTCAGATTTCACTTTCAAATTTATGCGTAGGAGCCAAGTGTCCCATACTAAGTTGACTACGAAAATGCAAATTGATTTCTTTTTGTCTGTGGTATAACTTTTGGGTAAACTTGTGCAATATTTTAAACATTTTCCTGCTTCATTGGATTTTATTTGTTGTATTTCTTATCATGACTCCAAAATATGTGTGCATGTCTGTGTGTGTGTTACAGTTTCTTATCTGCACAAGTCTTCCCTTGTCCTAACTCTAGAACACTTCTTTTGAAAGAGCTGCCTAAGGAGCCACTGGCAATGAGAGTCATCAGAGTCAAAAGAAGACCTGAGGTATCCACCAAGAGTATACAGTCATCTTTGCACATGGCCTCATCTCCAGGTCTGAGTGGATCTTTGGGGGTATCAAGCTCCTTTGTTCTGTAAGAGCAAAAAGTGGATGTATTCCCAGAACATAGAGTAGCTGGGAGATGTCAGGTGAGGAGGGAAATCAGAAGTTTCCAGATCTTTGTGTTATGTCATTAACATCCTCATCCCATCTTCTGCTTCTGCAAGCTCTGCCTAGCAGGAGAGAAAATGCACCCCTCTGTGGCTGCAGTGGCACACACAAATCCCACTGACACTGACAGTGCTTCTTTTGCTGCCCCTCAGTTCTGCAGCCCTTCATGACCTCTGCCTATGGTCAGGTTTCCACTGGGAAGCAAGGTTGTTTGGATATTCTTGCATTGCTACCATTAGAGATGAGCACTAACTTGAGGAGTTGAGGGACAGCTGCAGAAATTAACATATTCCTGATTTATACTGCCAAGAATGGTTACCAAGCTACTCCTTTATGCTGCAGATAAGAAAAGATAACAGGGAAATACCAGCTTATTTCCTTTCAGACATATGCTCCTATGCTTTAAAATATGTTTGGCAGTGTGGTTACTTTTTCATTAAAGAGCTATTCCTGTCTTCCACGTCCGCAAACAGAGTTCAAGCAGAAGTTTAAATCAAACAAGACATGAGCTTCAGGGCTTTAATGCTTTCTAAATAAGTTACACACAGTCACAACAGTCTCAAAGGAGCTGAACAGCAAACTTGAACACACCACTATGTAATAAATCACAGGCAAGGAAACAAAGTACTCACTGAGCAAGAGTGAGTGTTAGCAGGTGCATGTGCACCTTGCGGATGAGTTGTTCTCTGGAGATTTGAAGGAAACCCTCAAGAGGGCTCTCCTAAGGCTTTAAGATGTGCACAAGGACTGTTGGAGGGAATTCTGGATTTTGTTATTCCATGGAAAACAAGTACAGCTGCAAGGGGGCTTTTGCTGTTGGCCACTCTAAGTGTACCATCCCTTTCTAATGTAAAAAGCCTGATTTCACCTATCAATCCATGGCTGGAGTTACACCAGTTCTGAGCCTCCATGTGAACAGAAATGAAAGATATGCTGGGTCACCAGCAAGGCACAAAAATCAGTGGGAACCAACACTGGTGGAAATCAGGCCATGGTTATACCTAAATATAGACTGAGAAACTTACCTCGAGGTCTCTTTTTCCCCAAAGCTGAGGTGCTGCTTCCTTAACTGAGCAGCAAGAGGGATTAGAAGAACAACTTTACACTTTCTTTGCCAATCCCACATTGAGAAGAACAATATAAAGGAGAATAAGAAGTCCTGACCAAAGAAAACAGGGATCAAGAATTTGACTAAAATCAACAGATCCTGAGCAAGGGGCAAGTTCTAACCAGACAGAAGACTGGATGGATGAAATGCCTGCAAAGCTGATTTTCTAAGAGAGCAAAGAAAGAGAGCAAAACATTCTCCTACCAAGATGTTTAGTAATGAAGCATCAGGGATTCCACAGAACTGAAGGTAGTTCCTGGTCTGTGTGCTCTGTTGAAGAGAAATTGAAATTTATTGAAGGACTGCAGGGCAGGTCTTGTGGCCCACAGTGCTTCTGCAGCCAGAGGTCTGCAGAAATTTGGTTATGTTTTTTCCAGTGGCAGCCTTTACTTGATAATGAGAAATGGCTGTAGGGAACAACCTTCAGCTTCAAACCTAAAGGGCCACAGAGCCTGTTTTGTAGTATTGTTTGGGTTGTAACTAGCACAGCTCCCCTGTTCAAAGGAGCTGCAAATGTGCTTTGGAAAGGTTATGTTTGCTTTATGACCACTGTTGCTATAGATGTGGATGTTAACTGATGCTTTTGCATCCTTTGAAAATACAATTAATTCACTGAAGTATTGTAAAGAACATATGGAATGGAAAAAATAAAACAGACTTCAAAGACAAGGAGTTACTCAACAGGTAAACGAGAAAATTGATTTATGAGACAGCACAGGCATAAGACTGATGAAGGATCAAGTTAGTTCAGGCTAGAGAAGACAAATATATTAAGTGGGCTGTATGAAATTCAGAGCAAGGTGAGGATTCAGGTAGCAAAAAAAAAAGAAATCATCTAGTGAGCACATAGCTGGGCAGTAGAAAAAATATGGCAGTGGTATGAGGTTTTGTAACACTTCAAGAAGTGGTAGTACACATGGCAGCAGATGCTGAGTAGTGTCAGGGCATGATGCTTCAGTGAAATTATAACCAGGCTAACCTAAGGACAAGAGAGGAAAGGTATGATCCAAATCCTTGTAGCCAAGGAGGGATTTCAACCTTAGAATCTGGAGAAGGTTCATTTTGTGCAGAAGGAAACAAAGGGAGTCAAGAAGAGAAGCTAGCTAAAGAAATTGAGTAGATTGTGGGAAATGTAGATTATATCAATTTGTGTTGAGGTAATATCCAATGCCGAAGCTAAAAATGAAATTACTCAAAGTTTTAGTAAAGTTACAAAAGCATTAAAGGGGGATCTCTTTGGCACTGTGGACATAAAGACCACAAAAGAGACTTCGCCTCTACTGGAAATTACAAAGGAGGCATTAGGGAGTCTTAAACAGTAGAAGATAATTTGCACCAAGTACTCAAGGAAACATTAAACGGAGCAAAAAGTGAAAAGCAGGGACTTGTGGTTAGATTTACTTCAACCCTCTACTCAATACACACATGAACACCCCAGTTGAACAAAGCCGAAGATTAGAAATATGTTGATTTGCTTTTCTCATTTCTAGCTGAAGTATGAGTGATAGGCATGAAAACAAGATCTGCCAGTCAGGAAATAGAGCAAGTAATCTCTCTTCCTCATCACATACATCCTTTATTCCCTATATGGGATTTAAACACCCCTCCACAACATGCACGTACACTGTGTCCTGCTCATGGGAGGCACAAATGACCAGAAGAGGCTTCCCACCCCATTTCCCTCACACACATCAGTGACTTGATTTTCCCTCTTCGGGTTGGGCATGTGTTCTGCTGAGTAAACAGAGTAACCTGAATGCACCATTAGCTTCTGAGTGTGCTGAATGTACTTTATTGAGTAAAGTGTTTGAATAATGCTATTGTTGTTGAATATATTCATCAAATATTCATTTCTGTCATTCACCGAGGCCTACAGGAGGTTGGCTAATGTGCATTGAGTAATGCATCCATTGAAAAGCACAGTGCTCAGAGAATTACTTCACCTAGATTTCAATCAGCTCTGCTAATTTGATTACTTTAAAAGCAGAAAAGGATTTTTGTGTGGAGGAAAACAGCAGGCAGAAGGCAGTGACAGGGAAGCAAGAAAATACAAGAACAAACTGAATAACTGGAGAGGAAGTGGGGAAGCATCCTAAGTGTTACAGGCACAAAGGGCAGGCAACTTAGAGCTCAAAGAGCTGGCAAATTACAGGAAGGACGCACAGTATATTGGGAAATGGAGATGGAACAGTGAGAAATAAGAGAAAGAACACAAGCCTCTGAAGAGTGGATCTATCAATTCTGTACAAGCAAGCTAAATTATCCTCACAGTTTGAGAGACAAAAGAGCTCCTTTTTCTGATCTAAACATTGCTGGGGAGTATTTGCTGCATGTACATCTTATCTTTTTTTTTTTTTTTTAATAACAGGAAGAAAGAGAACCATAAATAGTGGTAAAAATTATAAAGAAGAGAGCAGAAGTAGAAATCACAGAGGATACAGGACCATAAAAAAGCAGAGCTGGTAACAATCTTTAGAGTCCATTCTCTCCTCTTTTTTTCACACGTTAATCAAAACATCATCATAGCACTTTTTTTCTAAACACCAAGGACCTCCCAGTGTTATGAGGAAAAGAAAAAACAAGTACTGGTACAATGGTTTCCATAAATAACCAAACAAATAATGAAGCTTAACTTCAGGTGTTCATTTACTAACTGCATTTTGCTCTTTTCTGTTTGTTGATATAAGGAGGTGTGCATCCATTTTATGGTTGCTGAGTCTGTTTCATGGACTGCCTACTGCTTCCCTACTGACTACCAGAGGTGTGAGGTCCACAGGCTGAGAAACACAGATTTGCTTTGTTCTCTGGCCCTAAAACGGCTTAGCTATGCATAAACTGTTCCTGGCAGTTCAGTCTACTCTTAAGATGATGGAAACTCCACTAGTCCCCTCAGCATGTTGCATCTATTCCAGTGCTCTGCTAGAGAAGAGGGGGATCAGGAAACCTCCTGGGAACACCAAGGAACTGTATCACTTGATTCAAAGCCACATTACCAAGCTGCACATGCACCAGCTGTTCAAACTGTTGCATATCTGCAGTAGGATCTGAAAAGCTCTTGCTACAAGTCACTAACCTTGCAATGACTTTGCTTCTTGTTCAATGGTGAGAGTGCCACAGTGATCTCCAGGTCGTTATGAGAGAGTCAGCAAGAGAAAACAGAGGACATAAAATTAACTTTTCCTTCTTCAGACAACTCACCTCTTTTTATAAAATAAGTAAAGCTATAACATTAATGTAGGACTGACACTCATTTTTTAAGGCTTTTCAAAAACAAGTCAGGTAGAGTCACATGACAACCCAAGAGCAAACACAGCCCTCCTGGGTCTGTGTCCAGGCCAAGTTGTTCACTTCTGCCATGACCATTGCTAGTCATTGGTAGTGCAGCAAATGGTTCCAGGGCTGATGTGAGCCAAAATTTTTCCACCTATTTCATCCTTCAGATGCTTCCAGGCGAGGGGGAGGCCCCCCAAATGGCAGAGGTAAACATACTGGCAACAGCTTGCTCTTCTCTCATGTGCAGACAAAAAGTAGACACTGTAGAGGCTTTAGAATGAAATTCACTGATATGAACCCTTCATTAGCATGTAATGGGAGAGAGCATCCTCTTCTACATTGTCAATCTAGATAGAGAAAACATGTGCTGTCAAGGGGCAGATGTGGTTTATCCAGCATCGCTCAGCACATCAGAGGCAGAGCTAAGAAAAGAACCATGGTCTCTCATAGCCCAGTCCCTTGCTTTCACCTGCATTAGCTTGCTGGTTCTAACCTCTCACTGTTCTATGCCTATTACTAACTTTTAACTCCTTGGAGCAAGAAACAAGCCCTTCAGTCCATTGGGAGATAAACTTCTAACTACTGTGATACTAAAAGCAGAAATAAATAGGGCTTAAAATAGACATGTGGTATGTAAAGACATTAGCCTAGATACTTATATGTCAACCAACTACAGGAAGGAAAAGGAAACACTAGATGGAAGAGGGCTCAGCAGGTCATTTAGCACAATACTGGAGCTGGCTGATTTGGCTTTTACATCTGACTTTCACACAAGTTTCTGCAGTGGCTTGGGACAAATCTCTTTTCTTTCTGTGCTTCAGGATCTTAGTTGCCAAACATTCACTTCCCTGAAAATACAACTTCTAAACTATGGCAAAATCCCATCTTGTTTTGTTTTTAGGGAAACCACAAACAACGCTTAAAAAGCCAGCAGCTGCTGAATGTGATGCTTTGCCAGCTGCTAATTGCTGTGGTCTCTTCTCTGCAGCAATGATTGGGTTTTGAGAGGGCAGAAACAGTTCACTGTTTTCTTTGTTACTTAGTAAACTATGTATTTTTTTAAAATTAAGCTTAGAAGTAGCCAAAATTACTTAATTCTTTTAAAGTCATGATATCCATATCTCACCTACATGACTACAACTGCGTTTCTCATCACCTTAATGCCAAACAGAGATAACCCGTTTCTACCATGCTCTCCTGATGTAAACAAAAATCTCCCTCTGCAGCAAATGATCTTCAACATTAATAAATATTATTGCTCCATTCAGGCTACTGTTGCTATTGTCACACTTTAGTCAACTTGTAAAATAAAAAAATAATTGACAAAGCCAAAAGATTTCCACTTGGACAAGCAATTTGCACTGGCCACATCACAGAGATTTTAACTCTGTAATATTATGAAGTACTGCAGTAGTGCAACAAAAAGAGAATTACATCCATGGTCTAAGTTGGCTAATGGGACTCTTGCATGAGGCTACTATCAAGCCTATTTAATGTTAGAAAATCAACTTCTTATTCAGTGAAACTATTGTATAAGAAGAGAATCTAACTTACCTGTGTCTCAGTGAATGAACAGCTGGATCCCAGCTCTCTAGTGGAATCAACAGTTCATTTCTGAGTAAGGGAGGTACTGCTTTATGCCTGGAAAATGAGAACTGCTTATCTCCTAGGTAATGCAAACTAAATGAGTGCAACCTGATCATCTCTGCTGGCACACAGTTCAAACCAGAACCATAAACTGTCTTGTATCACCAGAAAGATATGAGGAAACTGTGGCATTTATTTGAAGTTGTAGGATTTATCCGCATCTTTTGAACAATCATCAGTATCGGCTCAGTATTTTCACAGTAGCACAGTCTGAAGACACGTGTGCTGTGAGCCTTAACTCACATCCTGTTTGCTCTTTGACATTTTACTTCAGATTTGCATTTTGTGCTCTCCTGGGCAAGTCAGCTGTCCACAAAACACATATATTCTTTTAGGCATACATGACTCCTAACAATACATTACAGAAATGCTCAGAAAAGCCCTTCTCTCAGAATTTTAAAATACAGTGGTTTTCCCAAGCAAGTGAAGCCTGGGTTTTGTTATTGAAATGTATTTGGTTTACTGTACATGCTAATCAGTTCCCACATTGGACTAGGCAGCTGAATCACTCCCCACCAGGAAGCCTATAACTTCACTAAGCAATGGAATAAGTGTTTATTCCCTGCCTTATACAACTCATATAAGGGCTTTAGTGACCATTTTTACCTGGGATGTGGCTGTTCTGCTGAGTAACCTTATAAAATAAGCAGGAAGACTGAACTCCTTGCCTCTTAAATGAATTCTTCACACTATAATTTATTCATAGTATAATTTAATTAGCTCAAACTTACTATGGCTTTTATCTGAGAATTATATGTGAATGTTTGGTGGTTTTACAGAGAGGAAACTATCACATATAGCCTTACACATGTGCCTGAATCTGTACCTTGGTGTTGTCCCCAGATAAGCTGATGCCTTCAGAGGGTGACTAAAGGTGCCAGAGCTTGGAGCTGGACTGCAAGTAATGCAAAATTTCCCAGTTATCTGCTGACAGGTCATCACAGCAGAGAGCAGACAGTCTAGGAAGTTCCTGGAGAGTGTGGAAGGTAACTGCCTGACACAGCTGGTAATGGAGCCTGCCAGGGGCAGTGCTCTGCTAGACCTGCTGTTTGCAGACAGAGAAGGACTGGTGGGAGGTGTGGTGGTCTGTGGCCATCTTGGGCACAGCAACCACAAAATAATAATTTCTGATACTTAGTGAAGGAAGGAAGGGGGATCAGCAAAGTCTCTACCTTGGACTTCCAGAGCATGGACTTTGATCTGTTCAGGACACTGGCTCACAGAAAACAACAGCCTTGGGAAACAGCCCTTAAAAACAAAGGGATCCATGAAGGCTGGACATACTTTCAGAAGAAAACTTTAAAGGTACAGAAGCAGGCCATTGCCATGTGCTGGAAGATGAGCTGATGTGGAAGAAACCAGCCTGACTGAATAGGGAGCTTTTACTGAAACTCAGGGGAAAGCAGAGTTTATGGCCTTTGGAAGAAGGGGCACGCAACTCAGGAAGTGCACAAGGATGTCATTAGGTCATGAAGAGAGAAAATAAGAAAGGCAAAAGCTCAGCTAGAACTTGATTGGGCCACTGCTGTAAAAGTGGTTTTATTAATACATTAACAACATAAAAAAGGCCAAGGAAAATATCTATCTCTTATTGGTTGTAGAGGGGAACACTGTAACCAAAGATGAGAAGGCTGTAGTACTTGACGCCTTCTTTGCTTCAGTCTTCATGAGAAAGACCAGTGATCCTCAGGGCAAGCAGCCCCCTGAGCTTGTAGTCAGGGACACGGAGCAGTGTAGACCCCCTGCACTACAAGAGGAAGTAGTTGGTGGACTGCTGAGCCATTTGGACCCTCACAAGTCTGTGTGGCCAGATGGAATTCATCCAAGGGCAGTGAGGGAACTAAAGAGCTTGCTAAGACCCTCTCCATCACTTATCACAAGCCCTGGCTAACTAGGGAGGTCCAAGTGGGATGGAGGATCAGACCCAGCCACCCTGAGGGTAGGGAAGACAGGTCCTACCTGACCAGCCTCATCTCCTTTTCTGACCAGGTGGCCTACCCAGTGGATGAGGGAAAGGCTGTGAATGCTGTCTACCTGACCTTCAGCAAAGCCTTTGATACCACTTCCCAGGGCATTCTCCTGGAAAAGCTGGCAGCCTGTGGCTTGGACAGGCACACTCCTCTCCAGGTTTAAAACTGGCTGAGTGGCCAGGTCCAGTGAATGGTGGTGAATGGTGCTGCATCCATTTGGCATCCAGTCACTAGCGGTGTCCCACAGGGATCAGTATCAGGGCCAGCCCTGTTTTATCTTCATTAATGATTTGAACAAGGGGGTAGAATGCACCCTCAGTAAGGTTGCAGATGACACTAAGTTGAGTGGGAGTGTTGAGACCCTCTACCTGAGGGCAGGAAGCATCTGCAGAGGGATCTGGATCAATGGGCTGAAGCCAATTTTATAAGGTCAACACTTTCATCCCAGGAAGTGTTAAATAAATGACTGACATGGCACTTAGTGCTATGGTTTAATTGACATGGCAGTATTCAGTCAAACACTGGATTCACAGATCACAGAAACCANCACTAAGTTGAGTGGGAGTGTTGAGACCCTCTACCTGAGGGCAGGAAGCATCTGCAGAGGGATCTGGATCAATGGGCTGAAGCCAATTTTATAAGGTCAACACTTTCATCCCAGGAAGTGTTAAATAAATGACTGACATGGCACTTAGTGCTATGGTTTAATTGACATGGCAGTATTCAGTCAAACACTGGATTCACAGATCACAGAAACCAGAAGGGACCACAAGGATCATCAAGTCCAACGCTTAAGTGAATGGCCCATAGAGGGATTGAAGCTGCAACTTCAGTGTTATCAGCACCATGCTTTGACGAGCTGAGCTCATCTCAGGGTCAATGATCTGGAGGTATTTTCTAACCTTAATGATTCTATTATTCTATGTGGTGGTATTTATATACTAAAAGACAACTGTAAGGTGCAGAAAATCTGAAGTTCCAGAATACCGTGTGTCAGAGTCCCTTATAACAGAGTTTGTTCTCTTGAAACTGTGAAATTTCTACCCTCTGTAGTCTTCTCAGGAGCTGTGTTCCCTGCCTGAGATTAGAAAGGGTGCCTACATTAGAAAGGATTTTAAGTTCTCACACCTTGAACTGATTGGAGTCCTGGTGTCAGAGGCACAGGTTAGTTCTGGTCTGTGCCTCCACTTCCAACTGCCTTCCCAACTGCATTGCCCTGCTTACATTAGACTGTCTTGCCCATCCAACCGAAAAATAAACTTTATTCTTTCTTTTCTGGCAATGGACAATTGTCAAACTCCAAGGCTGAGCAATTATGAAATTGCATGCAAAGAAGTCCAGAGCAATTACAAGTGAAAAGGGGCCTCCCTTGCCCTTCCTTTTTGGAGATGCAGTCTTAGCTCAAATTTGTCTTTAAACCCCACCATAAGGTATCTGGCTGTATATTGTTGTAGCAAGAAAATTCAGGGCTACACATGTTTCTCTGGTCTTCCTTTGTAGTAGAAACCACCTTTTTCTTCCTAGAGGGGATGCTTTGAGTTTTGATATTCTGTTCCCAGTCAGAACCAATTTACCCACTCAAAAATGAAAGCAGAACCAAAGTGCCTTTTTCCTTCCATACTGAATTCAGCTGAAAAAGATTTATAAGCTTGATCAGTGTTTGAAGAATAACAATTGCTTTAATCTTTCCTGGAAAGCATGGCTGGGTGATTTGCTTTGTCTCACGGAGACACGGCTGGCTAACAAGTATTATAGAAGACATACACATAATGTTTTGAAACACAGAAGAGTTGCACTAAGAGACTTTTGTTTTTAAAACACATACTGCCTTAAAACTGTTTTGGAATGACAGTGGTAGGGTCCCAAGCAGTGCACGCTGCTGTCTGAAAACAGTTTTCTTTCAATGGGAACAACACAAAGGAGCAAAAGCTGCTGAAAATCAGCATAAGGACTCTTGAGACTGACATGAGGAGATCAACAACCACACAGAAAGCCCTCAATACCCTCAATGCCACCCCTGTCTAGCTGGTCTGTTTGTTTCTTTTGTATTTATGTCCTTAATATGGCCATACTTCCTTAATATGGCCATACTGTTTCACATGCCTCAGTGCAACAATGGTTACTCTTATCATTAGCTTTGAGCAAGAAGGAAAAAAATACTTCTAATTACTCATTTTTGCTTTCCCTTCTCCCCCAGATTTCTTCAGCACAAAATAAAAAAAAGATCCCAGGTGTCAACTCTAATTAAAATATTGTGAAACTCATGGTGTCTAAAACATTTAAAAAATAATTTTTAAATGTGAATTTCACATTCCCATATCAAAACTCTAAAAAACATGTGATGGTAGTTGTCCCTCTCACTACAAGTCATACCAGTGCCAAAGTCCCAGTGTAGATGCAAAAAATAATTTTTTCTGCCCACAACAGCTCTGAACCCGTGTCTCTAAAGCAAGGATAAGCTTATCAGTAGCTTGAGGCACAGTATCTTTATTCTGAAGACAATGTGAAGCTCTGTTCTCGTGCAGTACTTGAAATAAGCAGGAGCTGTGAGGTCAGTCAGCAAAGGCAGGAGGCACGGTGCTGCTCCCCAGACCGCACCAGGCTAGCTGTCGCATGCTAACCATGTCTGCGGGGCACAGCACAGGCTTTGCTCTGTTCTCTACAGAGCCTCTTCTGCAGCTCAAATGATAAGGGCATGTGAATCTCAAGAAAAGCAGAAATTGCTGTTAGGTTGTGAATGGCTATGGCACAAAGCACAATACTGAATGCAGAATCCCAAAGGAATTTAGTTGAAAGGAAAATAAATCTCAGTAACAGCCTCAAGTTTAGAAAAGGAAAGGGTTTTTGTGCGATTTCTTTTCAGGAGAGATACTCGGATATTAAGAGGATGGATGACTCAGAGACGACTGATGTTTACTATTCTACACTTTATAGAGTCTCTCCTATAAAATATGCCAAACAACTTCATAAGCCTTAATGGACTGAATGTTTCAACATCCTGTTGGGTCAGATGATAGCAACGTAATATTCACATTAAAGATACAACACTTTCCCACAGACATAAAGCAAAACTAGAAACAGTAAGCAGTCCAAGCTTTTCATCACTGCACAGTTAATCTGGTTAGTTGGCACATGCTTAACAAATGCCAAGTACCAGCATTCACATCAAAGCCTAAGCTCGTTTCTACATCTCTCTGATTCTCTTTCTACACACAAAGCCTTATCCTGCAGCTCTTCATATGGAGAATATTTTCTCTTCAGCCAGTGTTCTTTATACAGTGTAGGATCATACCCTATCAATGATGCCTGGGACTTACCTGTCCTTTATAAGAAAGATGGGAAATGCCAGAGAACCAGCAGCAACCTAACAATCCCTGCCATCAATATATCGCAAATGTGTTCTGGCATAAACCCATCCTACAATCTGGAAAAAACTATCATGACCCTGGCTGACTTTGGATCAGAAGTTTTATCTACATGGGATGGGCAGTGTAACTGCTGGGAAGGGGGGCATGGGCCAATAAGTGAGTGCACTTTCTCTGTGTTGATGTAATTCTTTCAGCTTCCAAAATGTGGGGGAAAAAATTGCTCTGGAGCTGTATGCAGAACATCTCCTATATTACAATAAAAAATCCCCCTTCCCCTCAAGAAAACCAAGCTACCTTCCCAAAAACCAAGCGCTTGCAGAAACCTCGCATTGGCTTCTTTCAATTAGACAAACATGAAAACAAATGAAAGCAGCTTCACTCAGATTTTCTACTCAATAGTTTCCAAACAAAATCAGCTGCATGGCATATGCCACCAAAACAATAGCTACCAGATTAGCAGATGGTATGCAGTGAATTAATTGTTGACACAAACCCCAGACATACCACTCGATCCTCTCTTGACACCTAAACTTATTTCCCTATTATTTTTCTCACCTCATTATATTTGCTCACAACAAGAAAAAAAAAAAACTTAGATATTCCATCTGGATTTAGACATGAAAAGTTAACCTGCAATTTATTACTCTGCTATCTTAAAAAAAAAAAAAAAGGAAAAAAAAAGGCAGTTTGATTACTGCAGAAGAAAAACATGGAACAGGAAGCTCTGTGAGCCTGGATACCTCTACATTTCATATATTTCATATAATTATAGAATCATTAAGGCTGGAAATTACTTCTAAGATTATCAAGTCCCACTGTACACCTAGGGTCACTGTTTTCACCACTAAACCACATCCATAACTGCCACATTCACACATCTTTTGAGCCATTCCTGGGCAGCTTGTTCCAATGCCAGACTACCTTCTCAGTGAAGAAATTTTTCCTGATGTCCAATCTAAACCTCCATGGTGCAACGTGAGAGCATTTCCTCTTGTCTTGTCAGTTGTTACTTAGGAGAAGAGATCAACCCTTACCTCACTACAGTCTCCTTTCAGGTAGTTGTACAGGACAATATGGTTCTCCCTGAGCCATCTTTTTCTCCAGGCTGAAAAACCCCAGCTCCTTCAGTGTCTCCTCATGGGACTTGTGCTCCAGACCCTTCAGCAGCTTTGTTGTCCTTCTCTGGACACGTGCCAGCACCTCAGTGTTTTTCTTGTAGGGAGGGGCCCAGCACTGGACGTGCCATTTGAGGTCTGGCCTTACCAGTGCCAAGCACAGGAGAAAAATCACTGCCCTGGTCCTGCTGGCCACACTATTGCTGATCCAAGTCAGGATGTCACTGGCTTTCTTGGCCACCTGGGCACACTACCAGCTTGTGTTCAGCCACTGTTGGCCAAGACTTATGTTTGTTCCCTTCTGCCTCCCTGGCTGCAATAACTAGTCCAACCACCAAAGTCCTCTCACTCACCCTCCAGGTACAGAAAAGTGTTAGCCGGGGCTGGTGAGTCCAGAGCTACATGTGCTAATCCAGCAGCTTGTTGCTGCTAAAACTGTAATACTATCTACCACATCTCAGTTCTGCCTGCCAGTTACCTGCGAGAGCACTGATCTGTGTCCCTTCCTACCCTCCAGGTACTGTTTTTTCCAAAATTTCAAATTTCTCCCCTTTATAATGTGGCTGAAACTGCCTGGTGGCATTGAAGTCGGGGAAGGTAGAAAGGGAGGCACAAGCAGTCAGAGGCAACCATATGGGCTTTGTTTCCTCTGGACTTCAAGCAATTTTATCGATTTTACTGTTTACAAATAAAAGGAAACAAAACACCACCACAGAGCAGCATTTACGTAACCAGAAGTTTCTAGACGCACAAATCTTGGGTTTGGATCTACACAGCAGAAGTCGGACACTTAAATTGTAGCATATTTTTCTGCTCAGCCAATTGTACTGCCACAGACCAACCCCACATTAATCACCCCTTCCTCATTCCAGCACTTGGGATCAACCAGACAGTTCTTGGCTCCTCAGTACAACAGAGACAGGGAGCTCCTGGAGTGGGTCCAGTGGAAGGAAATAAAGATGATTGAGGGACTTCAGCATTCTCTTACAAGGAAAGGAGGAGGGAGCAGGACCTGTTCAGCCTCAAGCAGAGACAACTAAAACGGGGCCCCAACAGTGTCAGTCGGTATCTGAAGGGAGGCTGCAGAGGATGAAGCCAGGACAGGCTTCAGTCCCATGTCCATGCCCAGGTGCCAGGAGCGGCTCAGCACTGAAGGGCACATCTGACCCAGCTCCTTCCCCCATCTCTCACTTACTACTTTTGAATGCCGCATTCTCTTCTGTGGCCTTCACTTTAGAAAACACATTGAGGTGCTGGAGTGTGGCCAGCAAACGGCAAGAAAGCTCTTGAAAGGTCTAGAAAACATGTCTTATGAGGAACACCTGAGGGACCTGGGGCTGTTTATTCTCAAGAAGAGGAGGCTGAGACGGCCTTTATCGCTCTCCACAACTCCCTGGAAGAAGGTTTTTGGGGCCGATCTCTTCTGCCGTGCCTGCAGTGACCGGACTAGAGGGAATGGCCTTGAACTGAGAGAGGGGACGTTTAGATTAGAAAAATATTTTTCACTGTTAGGGAGGTCAGGCGTTGAAATATTTCCATGGGAAGTGGTGGAGTCACCATCCCTGCAGGTGGTTCAAGAGGCATCTGGATCTGGGTGATTTAGTGGTTATGGGTTAGTGGTAGTGTCAGGTGGACAGCTGTACTGTATCGCAGTATAACTAGGTAGGAAGAGACTTCAAAATTACCCAGTCCAACCCATGCCCTAACACCTCAACTAAACCATGGCACCAAGTGCCACATCCAGTCTCCTTTTAAATACGTCCAGAGATGGTGACTCCACCACCTACCCAGGCAAAGCATTCCAATACTTCATTATGCTTTCCGTAAAAAACTTCTTCCTAATATCCAACCTATATGTCCCTTGGTGCAGCTTGAGACTGTGTCCTTTCATTCTGTTAGTTGCTGCCTGGAGAAAGAGACCGACCCCCACCTGACTACAGCCACCTTTCAGGGAGTTGTAGAGAGTGATAAGGTCACCCCTGAGTCTTCTTTTCTTCAGGCTGAACAACCCCAGCTCCCTCAGTCATTCCGCATAGGGTTTGTGTTCCAAGCCCCTCACCAGCCTTGTTGCCTCCTCTGGACGCGCTCAAGCGTCTCAATGTCCTTCCTAAACTGAGGGGCCAGAACCGGACGCAGCACTCAAGCTGTGGCCTCTCCATACTGCATGACCTTAAAGGTCTCTTCTAGCCTTGAAGAGGGCAGGCAGCGCCACAGCCCCGACCGAGGAGAACGCCCTCCTTCTGCTGCTCCCGCCGCCACACGGAGGAGAAGAGAGGCAGGGCCCGCGCCGCCGGCCTCCGCCCGGCAGGGGGCGCGAGCGCGCAGGCGCAGCCCCGCCCCGCTGGGAGGTGCCGCTGCTTGCGACCGGTAAGTAGGGGTGGGGGGGGGGCGGGCTGTCGCGCGCGGCTTCAGTGCCCCCCTCCCCGCCCCCCCCCCTCCGCGTTCCGTGAGGCGGTGGCCCTGGGTGTTCTCGGTGCCCCGGGAGTTCCCGCTAGGCTTTTCCAAATTGTCGCCAAACTGCCCCCTTCATCCCGGTGGCGGCGCCAGGAGTTCCTCGCCGCCCGGGCTGGGGTTGTGCGACTGCCCTTGCGCTGCCCTTTTTTTCCCGGGGGATCCCCAGCGCAGTGTCTCCTCTGCCCCTCGGTAGTCAGGGGTGGCCACGGGCGTGCTTTTCGACCTTTGCTCAGGTGCTGATAGGGTGGTCTGGGTTGGAAAGGACCTTAAAAACCATCCCGTTCCAATGNCTTCCTAAACTGAGGGGCCAGAACCGGACGCAGCACTCAAGCTGTGGCCTCTCCATACTGCATGACCTTAAAGGTCTCTTCTAGCCTTGAAGAGGGCAGGCAGCGCCACAGCCCCGACCGAGGAGAACGCACTCCTTCTGCTGCTCCCGCCGCCACACGGAGGAGAAGAGAGGCAGGGCCCGCGCCGCCGGCCTCCGCCCGGCAGGGGGCGCGANCAGGGACACCTTCCACAAGACCACGTTGTTCGTAAGCCCCATCCAGCCTGGCCTTGGACACTGGCAGTGATGGGGCATCCACAGCTTCTCTGGGCAGCCTGTGCCAGTGTTTAGAACGAGACCAGAGCTTTTAGCTGAAAGTCACCCGGTTGTTTGAAACAGAGTACAAACCTTCTTGTAAAAACTGGCGCTCGTTTATTAAACACAGCTGTAGAAGACGGAGGACCCGAGATAAGCCCGAGTCCCCTCTCAGCAAGTCGGAATCAATACAATGTGTCAAAACCCCTAACACACCAGATACTCCCATGGAAACGAGCTCCGCAGGAGAACCCCGAGCAGCAGCCCGACACTCCCTCTTATACCCCCCCTTTGGTCCAGAATTGGTGGGATTTGGATCCTCGTGGTGATTGGTCCATCTTCGGGGCTCTCATTGGTCCTTAGTGGCGTTCATTCCTGTCCAATCATTCTCTCAGGGCGTCGAATGATTGGACAACTCCTTTTACCAATCACAGCTCGTGGCGCTGATGTCACTGCGCTGAACTTCACCCTCAAGGTGTTACCACACCCCGACACCACATCCTGGACCCCTTTAAACTTTTAACAAACATTAATAAACTCATTATAACACTTTGACCAACCCCCAAAAACAACGAACTTTTTCTTTGGAACAACAACATTATAACAGTTAACTTAGAAAATTAATAAACTTTAACCCACAACAAACATTAACCAAGTTTCACTTATACCACCAGTGTCTCACCACCCCCAGGATAAAGAATTCCTTGCGTGTTCTAAGTACCTTAAATTTCCCCTCTTTCAGTTTGAACCCAAGGCATTTCCAATGTGCCCAGTGTGTGCAAAAGTGAGACCTGAATGCTGGGCCTGCTGGGGTGGGTGGCTAAAGTGACTGCACTACAGTGGTGCTTGGGCTGTCCTGTCATGTAGAAGTTTTTTTTTTTAAAAAAACAACTTTTTCCTAGGATTGTCTTTTTAGACAGTGGGCTGAAGAATGATGCTATTTGGTCCACAGGTAGCTAAAGCATTAGCCAAAGGCAAGTGTAAAACCCTAAGCCCATTATCAGGAGATTTAGATTTGTTGTACGAAGATGTGAATCTCCAAAAGTTAATTTTAGGATGCACAAAATTAGCAAGATTGAAAATCAACGTGCCTAAGCTGGGAATGTTAGGTGACACCGGAGGAGATCAGTAGTATCTACACCAGCTAAAACTGATGCTGTAAGACAAAGTGAGTGTGAATTTGCATTCAGTGAATACAGCTCTTCAGTATTTTTACAGAAAATACACCTGTTTTTCATTCTACTTCTAGGAAGTATTCAACATTAAGTAACATGTCTTCCACCAAACCTCCAAATGAAAATGAAGTACCCAAAGAGAGAAAACCAGGACTGAGGAGTGTTCAGACAACTATGCTTTTCCGAGCTGTGAACCCAGAGCTTTTCATTAAACCTGTAAGACAGTCATTCTGAGAGAAACTAAATATGCTTGAATAGATACAGTGGCTTTAAAGTAATCATTACAATTCGCTGTGCATTATATAACCATCTCTTGTTATGCAACCCACTTAGAAATGTAACTAAAAATATTTTTACTTTTTTCCATTCTTGATTGTTGAGAGCACAGAACATTACATTGTTTATTGCAGCTTTTATTTCACTGTTATATTGTCTGATTCTTTTGTACCTAGCCAAGTTGCTTTCAGAAAGACTTTAGTTATATTACCCATATAATTTGACAGGTTAAGTAGTATTATTACTTATTGTTAAGAAATAAAAACAACAGGAGTAGTTTTTAATATTTAAAAGGGAACTAATCATAGAATGCAAAGTTTCTTGGTATGAAATGAGGCAATTTTTGGTAGCTTTTCAGTATTTAGGATTTTCTTTTATATTGCTTTGATAATTAAGTTGATGATACTCAGGTTTTATTTGCATTTGCAGAACCCAGCAATAAGTGAAATTTTGTGCATATAATAAGTGTAGATTTAATATGATAAAAGTAGATTTTGTGATAAGAATACAAAATGTGGTTTAGAGGATTGCAATCAAACAGGCCCAGGGTGCATTGTCCCAGTAGTACATCCAGATGATATTTTAAAAGTAGTAGAGATCTTCAATAATTGGTTTTGTCTGGTTTGTTCATGCTCAATCAGCATTTCCGACGAGCAAAATACAGAGTACTGGGCAATGTGCTGTTCTGTCTCCAGAATGAATCTTCTTTTTCAAAGGGAATTCCTTTTGCTGTCAGAAAATTCAGTCTGCAAGAAGGTAGTGATGATTTTTTGCAGATGTCACAAAATAGTTTACTATTTTGTGTAATAGTTTACTATTACTGAGACAGACGAATGTAACGTTTGAGTTTCATGAAAAATGTTTCGACTAAAACCATTTACCACATTTTTTTCTTGCCAGAATAAACCTGTGATGGCATTTGGACTGATTACAATTAGCCTCTGTGTGGCCTACCTTGGTTATTTGCATGCAACAGCAGAGAATAAAAAGGACCTCTATGAAGCAATTGACAGTGAGGGGTCCAGGTATATGAGGAGGAAAACTTCCAAGTGGGACTGAGAATGTAAGAAAGGAAATCACTCACAGAACTTTTAAAGGCAACTACTGTTTTTTCTCTTTCCCTTGAAATAATGGATAAATGTCTCTCTTGCTATTTAATCCAATTCAAGTTCCTTTATAAAATGCTGTGCCTGTACGAATAAACTGCAGTAAAGATACCTGTGAAAATAAAAGTGATTTTAAGAATTGCCTTCTGTGATCTCCAGAGATATCATTGTAAAAAGACATGAAATCACTTCGGACCTGCAGTTAGTACTGGTAAATGCCTTAGAAACTGACATGATAGTTCAGCTTTCTCTTTGCTTTGATTAAATGAAATTAAGTCAGGGATTTATCTTTTTTTTTTTAGCAGAAAGAACAATGTATTGTCTGTGAAAAGAAAACGAGATATCTTAATCTCTTGATAACAGTGGTACAAGTAAACTAATTTTAAGGCAAGGAAGATCTGATAAAGCTATTGGTGAAGGCTTTTATTTCGTACAGGAAAGTGTAAAATACTGGCCAAAATAATCCTTGGATGCTTAATATACTCTTCCTTACAACCAAAAAAAAAGGTAAATCAGTAGCCAAATAGAGGAGAAAAAGTGAAACAAGTGCTTCTGTTAAGAGAAAGGTAGGAAAAACTCAACCATTATCTTTCCTGTTTGGCATCATACAGCAGGTCAATGAGCATGCTGGCGTCAGCCTGCCAGTTGATAGCTTTAGCTCCAGGCTTGCCAGAGTTTCTGTAATGCTCTTGACTGGTAAGCAGAACTAGTTTTATTTCAACTGCATTCAGAAATTAAATTTCTCTCTATTGCAAAGTACATTATATGACATTAATTTATTGGAGGTTAGTGAACTCAAAATAAGGAGTGGAAAGTCTAAAATCCCCAGGTACTGCAGTGAGAGTGGCTGGAGGGTGGGTGGGCATTGTGGCATTTCCCTAGTGTACGTGGTCCCTTGTGAGCCTTTGAGCAAACTGTACAGGCAGGTGTCCTCCTGTTCCAGCACTGAATCCTTCTCCCATGAGCTTCCCAGCTGCTTCGGGGTGCCTGACGTTTCCTAGACAGTGTCTCATTAACCAAACTCCTGAACATGTGGTGGGGGGGCACATACCAGGCTGTGACCTGTTTCTACCATGGATGTTATGTTGCAGTTTTCCATTTGGTTTCTTCTATTTACAGACCCAACAAGGGCTCCCAGGAAGCTGAGNGATCCCCGGGGGACCCCAGAAACCCGCACCAGTGACAGAGAGACCTCTTTTTCAACCCTCTTCTGACCAAGGTGGCTTCTGTCAGGCCAGAGAAAGAACATGCAGGAGCTCCTGCATTGCTATTGTGAGAGTTGCTTTGGGTTTTATCAAAAGATTTTGGTACTGAAGATAAAGAAGATGACTGACTGCCTTGAGGGACAGCAGTTTCACCATGGGATTTCTCTGTATCTCCCTTTAAGTCCTTCACTTTGAATCTGTGAGTTTACTCCTGTTCTTGTTTTATCGTTAACTGCATCTTAAATTCCATGGGGCTTTGGTTAAGCTGCCTCTTTCTTGAGAAGGGAAGTGAGCTCTACCTTTAATAAAAGCTTTTTTTTTTTTTTCTTTAAACAAAGGTCATTTTTGCAGCCTTTGAAAGCAGATGCCCCTTTGGGAGTCTGCTGCCCTACAACAGCAAGGTTCCTGGGCAAATCTAAGTTTGCAGGTGAGGAAACTACTTGCCCTTTGTTTGGTGAAGGAATTTCCGGGTGAAATGATAAAGTATTCAGAACTCTCACATGCTGTGCATATCCTGCAGAATATGTTTTGTTTGGTGTTTGTGAGGGATCTTTAGAATAAATCTGTTCTTTTAAAAATGGTCACACAGAATTTTAGCCCTTTTCAGTTCATTAAAATGCACAGGTCTTGTATGTTTGCATGAATTCAAGTAAATTATTCCCAAATCGGTGCTACAAGTAAGAATTTTTACTTGTTTTTCTGTAGGCTTTTAGAATACATGCTTTGATCCTCTGCAGATGTCTGCAGATGAATTGAAAGCCCACTCTCTTATTTTCATATATTTGAGAATAATGCAGGATTTGTGTTCTCAAGTTTTCAGTTATGTTTTGTGAAGTGAATATGGGTCTGGCAGTTACTGGGGAAAAGAAAGTGGGACTGGGAGCCATAAAAGATAATAGACTGACCTGGACAGGATGTAGGCATGTACATACCAGTGACACTTCTTACAAAAGCTGTCTGAGATGGGGCCTCTTGAATGTTGGCTGGACTCAAGTCCTGTTAACCAGGTTGCTTTAGAACTGTGAGGTTGAAGGAAGAATGGGTGTTTAAATTTGTCCTATTATTTCTTTGGCAGCTGCTATACAAATAACTCTTAATGATACACAATTTATATATAAAAAAGAGATAAAGCAGTGCAAATACAGAGAGAGAGGTATGTGGTAGGTTAATGAATGTTACATATCAACATAGGCATTTGCTGTTTTTAAGTACCTGATTTTTATCATAAGAACAATGTGTGTATACGGATTAAAGGGAAAAAAATACCCCACCCAAACAAAACTGCTTTGATACCAAAATTTGTTTGCTCAGCTTTGAAAGCGTGGCACCCCTTATGCATCTGGAGAACAAACGCACAGCACAAGTATAGTTTCTTTTGTTATGTGTTTCTCAATTTCAGTCTTCAGTATAGTGATAATTATCTATAATGGATGATAACCGGCTTGACAAAAACTGTGAGTCAAAATTATTTCCTGGGGAGAGGTTCTTTGAGATTTTTGCCAGTTCCTTACTGTCTGTGCTGACTTTCACATCTGTTACCAAGAACAGCAACAAAATGCTATAATATCCAAAACCGTAGCTGTTGTACTGTTCCTAAGATCTCCTTAGACTTATTGGTGTGAATGGGAGTTGTTGGCATTCTACAACAAAAAGCAATTAAACAATTAAAAGGCCAAAGCCTACTGTGATGCTGCTTAACTATTATCAGGGAAAGTTATTTCTTTGTGGGTGAAAACAGCCCTTCCCCAGTAACAGTTGCTACATGGGAAGCTGCACTCTGCCTGGAAAGGGACACTTCATGAAACCCTCCCTTATCTATCTCCTGGATGTTACTGAATTGTCAGCATGTTTGAATCATAATTGGAAAGCGAATGTTTCAGCTAACTTGGTAAAAACTAATTGCCAATTATTTTACTCCTTTCACCAGCTTATGTGTTTTCTGTAGCAACTGTGAGAGTTTTGCCTGCAAATGAGATTGGTCAGGAAAAGAGTTCTGACACTCTAGTAACTAGTACAGAATGACACTGGAACACCACAATGATTAGAAGTTCTGATCTGGATTCTTTTGTTGTGCTGTTTGTTCAAAAAGGGTACCATTACCACCACCTCCCAGTGCTACTTTTGATCAGATTCAGGAGTATAAGCCTTCCAGAACACAGTATTAAACTCATCATAGGATACACGGAAAGTTAATTTCTGAAATTCCTTTCTTTCATTGCAGTCTGAGATTTAGGAAAACCCCAAGTCCTCTTGATTCTATGTGTTCTGGCCAGTCATGGATGCATTCACATCTTGGTGAGAAAGAGCTGCTGCATATTAGTAACTCCAGTATATTCAGAGGGGGGACAGGGTTAGCTGTTCTGTGGTGCACGAAGCATTCAGAGGTGGGCATAATGAAGAGTGAAAGGCTTTTAGCAAAGGAGCTGCAGGACCATTAGCAAGTGTTTTCTGAAGCTCAAGTATTTTGTAAGAGCTGTTTGATTTTATATTTGCACAGATCATCCCATCATCCTTCAACAGGACACAGCTGGGATGTTTTGTCCTGAACCTCACCTTCTTGTACCTGATTCTGGCTCCTGACCTTAGACTGAAGATCTGTACAGTATCTTGAGGTTTGATTTTTTTATGGCATACCACAAAGATAACCTCAGTGATGAAGGGCTCATGGTATCTTTCATATGTTTGAGGATCTAGGAAGAATCTGAAGTATATGCTGTGCCTAATTGTCATACAAGTTTCTGATCAGTGGTGTAAAGTTTTTTAGAAATCGGGTTGTGCATGATTTTTTAATGTGTGTTGTGAAGAGCAATGTTTGGTTTCTATTTTAAACAATATCAAGAGTTTATCAATGTCCTGAGAGCCCTGGCAGCAGGGTGAGTGCCATGCATGCGTGGGAGCATGAGGCTTCAGCCTTGCATTGACCCTCACAGTGTGAAACACACCCAGAAGGCCAGAGGCTTTCTCTTTTCCCATTATTTTCTCTTCACTGCATGATAAAATGGACAGGGGAAGAGCGGTGTCATCAAAGCACAACATGCTTTCATTACTGTGGAAATATAGCCAGCATGACAGAACCGAGTGTTTGACAACCAAGATTGTCATTCTGACTGAAAAAAAAAAAAAAAAAAAAAAAAAAAAAGTTGTTTGGGTTTTGTTTTTTTTTTTTTAAATGCCTCCTTAAACCCGGACTTTAATTCACCTGAGATTTGAAATCTAATGCCAGAAGAAGTACTTAGCCTGAAAAGTGGCTGGCTTTGTCTTTATGCTTGATGAGATGTGATCTTGAGCTGGCTGGATTTTTAATTCACTTTCAGAACATTTTAATACTTTTTTTTATTGCATAAAGTTTATGGACTTCATTGTAAGTTCATTGTCAGGCCTTGTTTCAGACAGCAACAGAACCTGATTAGGTACATTTCCTAAGGGCAGTAAAGTACAGGCTTAACTTTAAATCTGTCCTGAAGGCTCACATCCATCCAAGCTAGGAAAGTGTTTAACAGATTGGCTGAACCTGGACCCTGAGTGGAGTAGAGGAGAAGGAAAACTGCCAACATACGTATATTCCTAAATGAAGCGTGCCAACCAAAGCTTTATGTTTCTCTATATGATTGACTCATGCTTTATATGGCTTTTTGGATATCTGAGAAAAGACTGAAATACACAAAGAGATCCTTCTGGATCTGAGCCTTCCTGCTTTCTGCACCACTTCACGGTGCTTTTCACTGCCGTGAGCACCCGAGCACTCCTCAGCCAGGCGTTACTCAGCACGTCTGACACCTGTCATCCTTAGTCTTGCAGCCTCCCACCAGATGACGAAGGGCTCACAGAGAATTGCTGGAGTGTTTTGCTTTGGAATTTTATTTTATACAAGTTTCTATATAGCTATCTGTTTATACTGCAGGCAGTCAGAGCAACGTGCTTGGCATCTCAAGAGGAAAAGCAGGGAGGTTTACAGTGGTCTTAAGTTTTCAACAGAGTTCATTCCATTTTATGGAGCTGTTTTCCAAGGGAGCTCTGTCTTCTGCTGTCATAGTATCTGCTGACAATAGCTGGCAGAATCTTAGTTCCTCGTGTTTAACCATTGAGTTACTTGTAATAAGAGTGTTACATATCTTTATAGACCTGAGTGCTCAGGATCTGAACATGTACCATTTGCCCTGATAATATTGGCTCCAGGGACTAAGGGCTGGGGAGAATTCACAGGTGCAGAATTCTACAGCTGAAACAAAGTAAGAGACATATATAACTGAAGTAATTGCAAGATGCTTTATATTGGTGGGGGTTGTTTCTTGCAGTTAATTTTAAGAGGTGTGTTAACCTCAGTTAGCTTAGCTCTTAGTGAGCTAAGTGCTAACAGTGGGCTTGGACAGCTGGTAGTGGAAAATTTATTCATCATCTGTTTAAGCAAACACATCGGTGCATGAGTGATTGAATGAGGTTTTAAGTGTAGGATAGTTCAAAGTCCATCACTCTACCAAACTAAGAAGTGAAGACAAGCGAAGTCACTGCTTTCTCATAGAACAGTTTAATTCATATAAAGTACTTTGAACAGATATTTGGCACACTCTGGCACTATTTCTGACTGACATGTCTGTAAAGTCTTACTGAATTATGGAAGCTCTGTGGATAACTGATGTTCCATGTTCATTTCCCTCTTACATCCATGCTGAAAAAATCCAAACTTCATGTTCACAGTTGTCTAATTAAATGCATAAACTGCACGGAACACACTGGATGCATGTGTCTGTGTGTAAGGCAACATGAGGGGCAATTCTGCAAGCTACATGTTAGAAAACCAAGATACTCTTAAAAAGTTTCAACTCTCATTGAACAAACAGTTCAAGTTCTCTTACACTGATAGATAAGTAGATTGGTTAGTTCTTCTCTACTAGGGAGGACATAATATAATCATCATTCTGCAATGCCTTACTCATCACATGGAAGGAAGAAGTCACCCTGTCTTACAGGGTTAACCCACTTTTAATCTGGGATACAGTGGCAGGAAGTGATACAGACCATGGCTGGCTACAGGGTAGGTGATGTGTGGTGGACCTTAGTCCTGGGTACCTCATTCATCCAGACAAAACCAAGGGCCCTGGTGAGTGCACATCCCAGGCCCTTCTTGAGCTACAGCTTTTGGAGGTATATTTGGAGACAGGCAGCAGGGGCTTCAGATCTGGCCAGCTATGCTGCCACCACACTCTGGGATGGATTGACTCAGCAGTGTGTGCACAGCACATACAGCTCATAACAGTCTGTCAAACCCTGGCATTGTTTCTCATTGCCTCTTGGGAAGGGAAAAACATTTTGTTTTACTGCTTTCAAATGTTAGGTTGAAGGTGTGTTTGTTCCACTTAGAAACAGCATGTCCTCCTAAATCTGTGTACTTGGTTTTGGAGAGATGAAAGGAGCCACAGCTTGGCCTAAATAAGTAGCTTGGTAATGTAGATAAATAGAGAAGATAGCAAGGAGTAGGATCACTATGGGGTCTGCAGAGCTGTTCAGCACGGACACTATTTGGTATTTAAAGGAAATATTTTAGCGAGTGAAGTAACTAAGCGCAATTTAGGATATGTTTTTCCCCTTGTACTCACTGCACAATATTAGTTATGATTGACTGGCAAGTTTTAAAAAAAGGCCATTTCATATTCTATAAATTTCTGCATGTCAGGTACCGTGAGTACATGAGCTACTGGTAGCTAAGGAAAATTGTGGGCTCAGACATACAAGCAACCCTTCCACTGCACGAAGCAGATAGCATATGTTTGTTGGCTTGATTTGTTCCTGTTCGAGAAGTGTTGCAGCATAAGAAGTAACACTACCCACTTTACTTCCAACTCTGATTCTGAGGGAGTGTGAATACATTCTTTATGACTGTTATGTCTGAATGATGCAAATAAAGAATCTTTCAGATAGCATCTGGACACTCGAGTGCCAGTGATGGCACATATTGACAGCAGAGTGCATGAGACAAAGCCTAGAATGGGGACCTGTAATGCTGCAGTGAATAATACAGAAAGCAGGATTTCTCTATTAGTCATTCAGGAGATGTCTAATAACTGCCAGAAAGTACCACAGTCTCAGGAACAGTCAAACTTTCTCTCTAAGGCAATGCTATGGAAGACTGAAAAGTGGGTTGTCTAATTACTGTAGCTGAGCAGCTGAACTAGTGGAGAGCTCTGGAGTACAGCTGAGAAGCAGCTAATTAATAAAATAGAGACATCTTGCTCATTAATCCCTCAAAGGTCTGCAGAAGAGCTCTGTGACATCTTAAAAGGAAGATATGCAGATTGTGAAACCTCTGAATGCCTCACATAGAGAAATGAAGTGTGAAAGGAACTAATGAGGCTGGTAGCATTTGGAGTGTGAGTGCACACGGTCTGTGCATGTGAGGCAATTAAGGAGCTGCAGGGCCTGATGGGCACCAGAGCACAGAATGAATGCACCATGTCTGTGCGTGGGTGGAGGGGTACCCACACTGAGAGAAACCCAGCCACTGGGATTGGAGTTACTGGTGTCATTTCCTTTGCTGGGCTTAATTAGCAGAAGTACAGCATTACATTTGCTGCTACTAAAGTACAGACAGAGGAAATCAATGCGAGTGAACAATGGCAGAATGCAGCAAGTGTCTGGTGAGAGATGCAGATGCTGGAACAACTGGCATTAGTATTGACTAGTAGGTACATGGGTGTTTGGGGGATATCTAGGCAGGGTTCTATCTGGGCATATGCCAGAAGTGACCAGAGAGAAAGACAAATCTAGAAGGAAGACTGAGCTAATAACAATGATGGCAACATCCTCAGGAGTGAGAAAACCTGTGCTCCCTTCATTGCAGTTTACCGGGACTAGCAGTCAACTATCTGTCTTTGGGTCTATGAGGTAAACAGGTTGACTACAACAGCTAGTAATCCAACTCCAAGCCTCATTCTTATTGCTGGGTCTTGCCTTCCTTTTGTATACTTGGACTTTTCCACTGTACAGCTGCAGTCAGCTGTTGCTTTTCCTAAAACTTGAGTGACTAGAGAAAAATCCTATTCATAAAGGTGTCTGAGCACCATATTTTTTCATTATTTTTCTCGTAAGATTACATTCTTCCTTCCTCAAGTCAGCTTTCCAAAAGGCACAGGCACTTCCAATTTGTTTATTCAAAAACTTAATCCACAGTATAAACAGAATATTGTTGGCTATTCCACTTCATTCTGTTTTCCTTCATGGCTTCTTGGCAACTTAAACTGCTGATGTCATATTAGTTGCAGGTCTCTGGGTGCTATATCTGCTAGCCACAATCGCTGCAGTCCCTTCCCTGTGTTACCTGTAGTATCCCACAATGATTCCTGAGGTTTGAGGGTTTTGGGACTTTTTACTTGATGTGCTACACATTACAGGGGTTAGATTTCAGAAAAAGAGTAATTTAACCTTGAGTCTAGCCAAGTATTGCAAGTAATAGGTTTTGCAGAAGAGTAGTTTAACTCTGAGGCTGGAATCTGACCTATTCTGATACTATACCTAAGGTGTTAACCATCTTTGATATGTTTTTGATAGTCCCTCTTTAGTATGAGGTTTGTAATCCTGATTTATACCCAGTTCTGATTTTTAATGTGGATTTAAAAGTCAGTGACCTAGACCTTCAGCCTTAAACTTCACCTTGAACGATCTTATAATTTCATTATACTGGTAGGAATCTGATGCTGAGACACATAGCTATTCTCATGAGCACCTTAAGTCCTTCTGTCACATTCTCTTTAAAAGACTAAGTCTGTCTGCCAGATATGCTTATTTCTGGGTCAGCTGACTAGGTGATTCCATCTTATCCTGTTTTCTGCTCTCCTGCTTCTACCTGGACAGCATCACCATTCATATTTAGTGACCTTTCAGGTCTTGCATCTAATTTCTCAGTTACAAAGGACATTCTAGTATCAATAATGATCTCAACTTGAATGCATCTTTCCTATATTTTGATGAGAGTAGTTTTCTGCATACTGTTGTATTATAAACACATTCTTGGTATACAGGAATGAAATGTAAGGACTTCTGAAATAAAGATCATTGTTATAAGAGGAGATTAATTCTTAGATTACCTGAACAAGAATATTTAAATGCATTAAACTTTTAGAGCTGACTGTAATGAGAAAATGACTGAGTCGAGTCTCAAAATACTGTTCAGTGGGATACGCATTCTCTTACATTTCCAGTCTGACTTGATAACTGATCTACATAAGCTGCTGTTTACAGACACAGCTTTAAATAACCTTGGAAGGTGTCTCTTGAAGCTCTCAACCTCTTCCTCTAAGGCCTAACATCTTCCTTCTGAACACCAAATGCTTGCACTTTTTGGCTTGTGACTTTCACTGGCCGCAGGTTGGAGGAATCGAGATGCCAATACCTGTTAAGTAAGTTAGCTAGAAGGTCTCCCTAACCATAATTTCTACATTCAGAGAGTGATTCTGGGGCATTCAAGAGCTTTTCAATAAACCATGAATGCAAGCAGAAGTGTTCCTGATGTTGTAAGTAGTGGTTATGCGAGTAAATTCATCACTGCTGTGCTTGTGTCCCATTGCCTTTAACCTGACTTGTAGCCCAGATGTGGTGACAACATGACAGGTATGTTCCTTTGTCCACTGTGTCACCACAGTGAATCCCAGTCAGACTACCTGGATACAAGCATGTTCTTGCTTATGAGTGCATGGCTATGAGAGTGTGAATGAATGCCATTTTGTTTAAAATCAAGATTGTCCATAAATGTAATACACAAGAGCCCTTTGTGTTTGAGGAAGATGTAACTCTGAAAAAGTAGTGCAGAGGGAGATCATAATGCTTCTTTGAGCCTTTTCATTAGTTTGTTAAGTAGAACCAACACAGAAGGTTTTGAGGAACTGCACTCTCAAAGCCAATGTTCTCACAATTCTCATTTAGCTACATAAAAGTAGAGCACATTTGCTTTTGGGCACTGCCTCACAGTATTTCAGGCACTTTATAACTAAGGTTGTGTTACAGTCTTTATAGTAACACACCTAGATAATTTATACAGCTTATCTGGTACTTCAGCAGACAAACTATGAAACATCCATAGTGGAAACTTGTGGAGGCTGTTGCCAAGTTGTAGTAGGAGCTTCCATGGTTGAACATCCTACAAGTCATGTAAAGATGGGCAGTCCTGGAAAAAAAAGTGTAGCTTATGGCTCTTATGAAGAAGACCTTTATGAAGAGTTGCTGTCAAACACCACATAAGGTGTCATAAAAATGTGAGGCCTGCAAACTTGCTAGTCCTGAAGAGCCAGGGTGCATGTGTCTCAGACATGTCAAAGCATTAACTAAGTCCTGAAACATTTCCAGCACTGGCAAGGCTAGTATCAAAATGCCAGCTGGGTCAGCACTGGAGCTCAAGTGTCAGTTTTCCTCAAGGTACTGTAAGGCTGCAGGGCAGCACTAGAGGGGATCCTTTCGGGGTAACTCTTAGTACAGTCCCTCCCCCTTTGTACAAAAGGAGACTTTTCTTAGTAAAACTGAAAAGTTATTCTTGATTTGGAGCTGTGTTGAAAACAGATTATGCCCCCTCACTTTCTGAATCAGATATTGTAAGTACTCTCACCTTGCTAAAAAGGCATTAACATTACTTTCAAGTAAGGCCATATTTTCACATAATGAATTCCACTTTAAGAGAGGAGAGTTTTGAATCCAGTCAACACATGTATTTGTAGATCTTTTTTTATAAAACGGGATCTTTGCTTTGGATTCAATAGAGAACAAGGTAAATGCTTGCTGGCATGTTTAATGTGTTATCATTAGTCATGTGGGGAGCACAGAGGAAGAAGTGGCTGCTGCTGTAATGTCTGTGTTAAACTTCTCCTAAACTCTCTCATCTGTGGGACTGA
>VWZS01008806.1:0-188374 GCA_013397075.1 Rhabdornis inornatus | reverse complement strand
GGGGGGGGGGGTATGTGTGTGTGTGTGTGTGTGTGTGTGTGTGTTAAACTTCTTTCCCCACTAGAAATTAAAAGTCACATTAGTGGGCACTTTTGAATAATAACTTGGATGAGCTTAGGTTAAAGTTAACTCTCTGAGGTGTGTTTCTTTTTACAGGGGAACTCTTGAATTCCACAATCTATATGTAATCTATATTTATACATTGCATCCTTGTACAAATGAAAAAACAGAAAGCAAAGACCACAGATGCCATCATCTGTGATGATGAAGAGGAGGCAGCTCAAGGAAACGAAAAATCTCCCCATTTCTTAATATGTTTAATCAATATCAGGGGATAGCTGTGAAATTATTATTCTTGTAACCAGCTTGTGTTAGATTCCTATTTCTATTTAGGTACTGATTAACTGTAAATGGTAATTTGTCTATGGGTAGTTGAGAATGGAAACTGGGTAACATTAAAAAAAAAATATATATATATATATATTCAATAATATCCATCTCTTGGTTATTAAACAGATGGTGCTCTTCTATAGAAGGCTCTCTGACCTCTCCTGGATAAAGACTTCTAAATGGTTTGGAATGCTGTATTCGTTAATGAGAGAAATCTGATCTCCATCACCAGCTGGACTGATCCTTTCATCTGTTACAAACTACATTAGACAAAACTGATTGCTGTAGTCATGAGCAACAAATTCCCATTCCAGCTCACAAACCATGTGAAAGAAACTGTTTCAAAGCATGACTCAGATAAGGCTGTAATACTGGGTTCAGTTCAGTAAGCTGAGCTTTGTACGTGAAAGCTTGGAATTACTAACTTTTCTGCCAAAGGAAAGTTCTTATTATTTTAATTCTGCTGCCAAAAAGGGCTCTATTGGCAGGTACTGCAGAGTTCCTGGGTGACTTTGCTGGAAACCTGGCAATGTTACAGAAACCACCAGCCACCCAGTCTGCCACATATGGGACATGAACTGTAATTCACTGACATTATTGCTGGTCAATTAGAGGTGCACCCGTGCGACTGAGGCCTTGATCTGTGTCTCTGCTGTGCAAGCTGACACATACTCTTGCAGGTTTGCCAATTCTGCACTGAGCTCCACAGAGACCATCCTCTGCGGGGCTTTCACTAGGGACAATGGGGAGTTGGATTCCTTTCATAGTATGATGTGGGACCACTATGATCTTGCCCAAGGATTCCTGGGAAGCTGCCAAAAAGACAGCAAAACTTTCTTTTATTCCATTCAGAAGAAAAATAACCTGGGATTCTCTACACACACCACACTAGCAGGGCTCTTTCAGTATGTGCCCCCAATCTTTTTAGCTTTAAATCCAAGGTTAAGATGTTGGAATGTACATAGTTCAAAGATCCTCCTGAACAAAAAGCTTCTAATACTGTAAAAGCCTGAAAGCCTTTCAGTTTCATATGTTCCTGTGCTTGGTTCTATCTAAGCAGCAGTATGTTGAGTGCTTGGAGTGACTTGGAGTGGATCTTGAAAGTCTGGCAGTGTAAAAGGATATACATGGTATTAAAAGACTTGAAAGAACTGAGCTCATTTGGAAGTGAATAATAAGGGTTGAAGTCTGTAGGCCCTGTAAGTTTCTAAAGGTCCTGCTGCTTGTATCTTTCTTGTTTACTAAAATTATTTTTCTTTTACTGGAATTATTCTTCCTCTAAGTGTACAAAAACTGCATATCTTTCTGTTCCCCTAATGAAAAAATCTACTTTTTTTTGATGCTGTAATCCTTAACATAAAATCATCATATTTTAATTGCCTTGCAGCCTTACTTAGGACAAAAAGATCTGTGCTCCTGCAATTTGCTTATCTGTTCTCACCCAAATGATGGTATGAGAAGCAGGCTGGAAAACCTGAGGGGTACAATACTGTCTAAAGCCCAGGGGAACTCTAAGAACCATTTTAACCCCACAGGAGGATGGCAGCTGATGTTAGGTAGTGGCTACGTCTTGGTTCTCAGTAGGTTCCTGTCAGGCCTCTTTCCTCTTGTACACCAAGTGTTTTGATAAATCCAGCTTATGGCATTAAGGAGTTTCTGAGTTCAAATATGCTGTGCGTATTTGTCACTGTGTACTGCACCAGGTTTCCTTCCACAGCTTCTGGCAATAATGCTCTTACAGCACCTTCTACTGAACTCTTTTAAAAGTTCCATGCCCTTCCAGTAAAAAGTCATGCAGGCATGATACCATAATGTGCTGGAAAAGTTGGATGTCAGTGGGTATCAGTATGAGTTTTTACTGAGGATAGCAAAATTTTCCCCTTTGCCCTTTCCTTGCAGGCTATCTTAATTAATCTGATGTGTGTGGACCAGAGAAGTGGTGAGTCAAGGGTTTACAACATTTCAAAGCCACCCTCTTGAATGTATGCTGGAGGCAGGAATTTCTTGAATATTTTGCAGCAGTTTCTTTCTCCCTCTCCCTGGAAGTGACCATCCTGCAGTATCACTGTATGTGCACACACAGGGGAGGAACCACAGCTTTTTTTTTTCAAAGTATTTAAATGGTTTTAACTAATCTACACGAGGCAAAGTCAAAGAAACCAGAACTAGAACAGAAATGTGCAAAAAATGGCAGATTTGCTTCTTCACTGAAGTACAGAGTCACAGAATCATAGAATGTGTAAGATTGGAAGGGACCACAGAGGGCCGCCTGGTCCAACGTCCCTGCTCCATCTGGGTCATCCTAGAGCACATTGCTCAGGATTGTGTCTGGATGGATCTTGAATATTTCTAGTGAGGGAGACTCCACAACTTCTCAGGGCAATCTGTTCCAGTGTGTGTGGTCACCTTCACAGTAAAGAAGTTCTTCCTCATGTTCAGGTAGAACTTCCTTTGCATCAGTTTCTGCCCACTGCTGTTTGTCCTATTGCTCAGCACCACTGACAAAAGCTTAGTTCAATCCTCTTGGCACCCTCCTTTCAGAGACTGATAGACTTAATGAGATCCCCTCTCAGTCATCTAAAGGCTGAACAGCTACCTCAGGCTTCCCTTGTAAGAGAGATGTTCTAGTCCCCTCAGCATCTTTCTTGCCCTCCACTGGACCTGGTCCAGGAGCTCATGTTATATATACATGCACAGCCATCTCAGCTTTATTTCCCCCTCACACATACACCTCATGCTGTATGCATAGCCCATTTTTCTTACCTATTGTATTTTCTTCTTCTCTTCTTGACTTGGTAGAAACATGGTAGAATGGTAGAAACATGGCCTGTCAGTACACATAAGAGGCAAACATCTTGCCTTCAGCTGCAGGTCTCTAGTTAGACCTAAGTCTTCAACAGGACATGGAAACAGCTTTTTTCTTCACATGCTGATCACAAGTCACTTCTGCAGCTCATTGAAAGGCTGCTCTGAGTCACTGGGGTAGAAAAGTTTTGACCAGCAAAGTAGTCCAATGATTGCTTCACCCACAGATGTGTGTGCTAGGAATATCTGTCTTCATCAGAAGTAGTGGGTGCCATGCAGGAACAAAGCAAGAGGCTATTTCATACAAGCCCTAAGTACAATAGCATTCCAAACAAGTATTGTGTAAATATTTGATCTTCAGCTCATGTTTTAAGGTGTGACTTGGGCAGGTTCTACTTGATTGGGACATAAACAGATTTACTGCCAGACACCCATGGATGTAGAGTCATTAACTCAAGCTTTTGGGAGAAGTTTTACATTGTGGGTGTTTTCCAGACAGTTCTAGAAGAAGTATTATATAGAGAGGATACAGATCTTAGCAGGCTGTAAACTTATATTCTTCCTTTTGATATTCTATATTTATTTTCCCATCTAGATGTCCATTTTCTAGAATGCTGTGAAACCTTCAGTGTAAGCAAGTTGTCAAAGAAATGATCAGTTGTTTTTCATCAAAACATCCTTCCAGAATTTCAGTGATACTTTTGAGAGTAGTTTGTGCATTAAGGGTTATCCACAAAGCTGACAAATAAGCTTTTAATGTCAGTGGCGGCTTCCTTCAAAAACTCTAACTTTAGGAAGAAGAAGATATTCTTCAAGATGAAGTAAAAGGGGATGTAATTTTCGGCGCTGGCTGAAAAACTTGAAGGTCTTCTGAGATAAAGAATTGCAACAAGCAGAGCCACCGGGCTTGGAACTGGCATGAAAATCCTTGCTTTGCTCCAAAGGTCAATTTCTCTAAACGTGTAAGTTACTGCTTTGATAGTGTAGGTCAAAGCTCAATCCTGAATTCTGTGCTTAAGAAAGACACTTGTATCAATACTTAATGTGTTGTCTTTTAAACCTCATACCACAGTGTGCTTACATTTAAAGTTAATTCTATCCCAACTGAACTTTGAAAAGAAGTTGTGAAAGTTGTCAGTTGGAAGCTCTCAGCCTGGTGTGTGCAAGCTTAAAGATGGCTAATATGATGTGTCTTGTACGAACACAAATGATTCAGTCCTTCAAACACAATAAGCCAAGAATTTTACAACCAGATTAAGTTGATAATTGGGAGACCTATTGGGAGGAACTATACTTGCCTAAGAATAGAGCAATGACATGAAATTGAGCGGGGAGTAGCACTTTAAGGTCCCCACTGCTTAGACATCAGCATTATGGGGACACACAAGTGGAGAGAATTATATGAAGTTCAAATAGATTGCCAAAACCAGACTAAAGATGAAGCCCATAGAAAACTGATTAACATCACAGATTAAAAGTAAAACAAGAACTTCCTTGTCTGTCTCTTAAAAGTGAACATACCCAGATGACTACCAAGATAACCCACCTTAGCTGTTTCTGAGAACGAATATCCTTTGTTCATTATTGGAGAGCTTAAGATTGAAATAGCATGATGTTGCACATGTATTAAGATAGAACTAACCATGAAGAATAGTATAAAAAAACTCGGTTGAAAGAAGAGAGTTATGCATTATGGTTACCTGTTTCAAAATTTATTTCAGTAAAATAATCCTGTTCAGTTTCAAATGGAACAACACAGCTAGTCAAAGAAAAAGAGATTTTAATAGAAACTATAATGAGATGAAATTTTTTGTCCATAAATATTGTGTTTAAATATGTCTGTTCTAGCCTAAAAGATCACCTGACAACAAATTAAATTTTCTACTAAAGCAGGGACAAATATTTTACAGTAGAGATAAAAATCAAACTCAGATTTTCAGATTGTGGTGGATTATCTATAATACCTCTTGTCTCACATGCAGAATGCCCATGATTTGCAACACTATAGAATCCACATCAAGGCAGATGGAACTGCTTACACCACCCTTACAGTGGGATTTAAGGAGCTTCAGGAGTCACAAAGCTTGCAAAAGCCAAGAATTCTGAAAAGTAAAAAAAATCCATGAAAGGACTACTTTGCTCCAGCAGGAATGAAAATGAGAGACTCACTTCCCTGCTGATCTCCCCCTAGAAAACAGCAAGGGCGCTTCTTGTGAGAGGCCAAATACTGGCCATGCCTTCTCTTGGTCCATGTCTGGGCGAGGAGAAGTCCCTTGTTTCTTGGGCTGGGACTGAAGATTTGGACTGCAACGTAAGACCCAGAGTCTGAAAGGCAAAAACAGGAGCAGAAATCACGGCAGGTGATTTGCTCACAAGTGAGTGAATTCTGCAAAGATGCAAGAAAGGCTGCCATCAGTAGAGGCCCAAGTCAGGTATATGAAGTTTCTCCTTCTAATGCAGCCAACTCTAAGCAGCTATCTGGTTAAAAGACATGTAAATACTGACTGGGAATTCTGGGAGATGTCAGTTAGTCTGCTCTGGGCTAAAAGATATTTCTTACAGATTTCTGCTCTTGGTTGATGCTTCAGACCAAGAGAGCTATTAGCACGCTGCCTCCCAGGCACTTCAGGGGAGCAGGGCATGCTCATGACTGATGGTCATGTGTTTTACACCCTTCTATCTCCACATAAAACTGTTACTGAGGAAATGCCAGAGGAAACAACTGGCAAAGCTTTGGCAGCAAGGACTCAATATGAATGTAGAGACTTTCTTTCTGCTTTTTCCAAATAGTCCTAGATGTTGCAAGCAACAAACTTGAAAGCATTGCCCAGAACTAGGGCCTTTTGGAAGCTGTTACTTCTCATTATATTTCTCAGTAAAGCAATGTCTTGCTGCAGTGTGTGAGAGCACTTGTGTTCTACATTTATTAATACTGAAAACTCTTCTAATCTGCCATTAAGATTTACTGTGCTCAAAATTATCTGCCAGCAGACACATTTCTAAATACCTTAAAACTGTAAAGAATAGGTATTCTCTTGCCAAAGTACTCCTGAGCTCAGTGCTGTGGTTGTGCACTGGAGTCAGCCTGCAGGTCTGTATGGCCTCCAGCTTACACTTTGATAGAGGCTTGGAGAAAACTCCAGTTTCACTTCAGTCATGGGAAGGGGCTGGAGAGAAAGTCAGCATGGTAAACTGTCCTAGCAAAGGGCTTTCAACATTTTTTTAAAGACATGCCTTTGATTCAAAGCAAGCCCAGCTTGTGCTTCTCTAATGTTTGTGCTTGCCAAGGAATAGGACTTCTGCTCTTCTGTCAGCAAGATGGATTCTATGACCATCACTAAACCCTTTCATTCAGATTTTACTGCTATAGTTGAACAGTTCCTTCTATATCAAGTTTTGTGTACTTGTAATTTCACAAATTAGTTTCCCAGCTCCTCAAGTTGTTTTCTATCCAAATATAGTTTTCCATTGCTATTATTAAGATTAGCTGACATGCCAGATTGAAAAAATAAACAATCACAGCTGGCCAGTGCTGAATATCTGAAGAAAAGTCTTAGAATTCATTTCTAAACTAAAAGGTAAGAAAGAAGTGCTATTTCAGCAATACTTCTGGTTTTCTAAAGGTTATTAGACATCCCATGATGTTAAAATACCACTTTTTTTCCAGTCCTTAGTGCTGCTTTTGAAGATTGCTACAAACAGGCACAGCTCTCTAGAGTTTTCCTGCCAAGTATTCAGCACAAATTGACTGGGTCTTAAGCCTTAATAGCTGCTTTAAGGGAGAGAGGCTGTATTGGGAATATAACTGCTTTTGGGCAAAAAAAAAATCAGAATTTTGGAGAATAGTTGAAATCTGCATATAACTACAAGGGTATCTATTTGGTCTCAGCTCATTTGCTGACATGGGGAAAACACTGCGGGGAGGGCTCTGGGGTACTGTGGATAATAATCCCCTTGCCCTCCCTGTCTGATTCACTGGTCATTCCCTTCCTTTCTGACAGATGAATTAAGAGCATCCTTACTCTTACATTAGTGAGAAGCCTGTAGCTGGATAAAAGTCTGCAGAATGAGAAGTTAACTTACAAACTGTGGAATAACCACATTCCCATTATTAGTGTACTTTTTTCGTCTCACAATAATGGAGTCAGATACAGCAGGATATTTCATCTAAGATTCTCTCCTTCATCTATTTGTTGGATAGCTGTAGTCCCACAACTTTGGAATAAATTCCTGTATCTTGAACTGAGAAGAAAGTCCTCAATCCTGCATCTCCTGATGAATCCCATCAGTGCAGGGTGCTGCCCAGCAGTTGATTCTTACAATTGTTAAGCTTAAAAGAAAATTACAGCCCCAGGGATTTTTTTTGCTGTTGTGTTTTGTTTGTTTTGGTTTGCATACTGGTGGGATACTCTATATGTTGAAATTACTCATCCAAACATTGTACAAGGAGGTGGTTTCCTGTAAAAATTTTTTGATGTTTCTGAGTTATTATCAGGCTCAGTACTATCTAGGTAACCCATGAAATAGCCAAACTCCGGCCAAACTAATGCTCTTTTGAAACATAACCCAGCAGGAATATGTAGCAACTACTTGATATAGATTGAGTTATGGCTTGGACAGGAGCACTCTTCACTGGGTTAAGAACTGGCTGGATGGTCAGGCCCAGAGGGTGGTGGTGAACGGTGCTGCATCCAGCTGAGGATCAGGCACCAGTGGTGTTCCTCAGGGGTCTGTGCTGGGGCCAGTCTTGTTCAATATTTTTATTAATGACATGGATGAGGGTATTGAGTCTTTCATTAGTAAATTTGCAGATGACACTAAGCTGGGAGCATGTGTTATCTGTTGGAAAGTAGGAGGGCTCTGCAGAGAGACCTGGAATGGTTGGATGGATGGGCAGAGTCCAATAGGATGAACTTTAATAAATCCCAGTGTCAAGTCCTGCATTTTGGCCACAATAACCCCCTGCAGTGCTATAGGCTGGGGATGGTGTGGCTGGACAGTGCCACAGGCAGAAAGGGACCAGGGGGTACTGATGGACAGCGACTGAACATGAGCCAGCAGTGTGTCCTGGTGGCCAAGAAGGCCAGTGGCATCCTGGCCTAGATCAGGAATGGTGCGGCCAGTAGGAGCATGGAGGTCATTCTTCCCCTGTACTCAGCACTGGTGAGGTCACACCTTGAGTGCTGTGTCCAGTTCTGTCCCCTCAGTTTAGGAAGGACATTGAGACAATGGAGTGCATCCAGAGGAGGCAACAAGGCTGGAGAGGGGCTTGGAACACAAACCCTGTGAGGAATGGCTGAGGGAACAGGGTTGTTCATCCTGGAGAAAAGGAGACTCAGAGGTGACCTTATCACTCTCTACAACTCCCTGAAAGGTGGCTGTAGCAGAGGGGGGGTTGGTTCTCTTTTTCCAGGCAGCAATTAACAGAACCAGAGGATACAGTCTTAATCTGCACCTAGGGAGATATAGGCTGGATATTAGGAAAAAGTTTTTTATGGAAAGAATAATAAAGTACTGGAATTGTCTGCCTGGGGAGGTGGTGGAGTCACCATCCCTGGATGTGTTTAAAAAAAGATTGGATGTGGCGCTCTGAGCCATGGTTTAGTTGAGGTGTTAAGGCATGGATTGGACTGGGTAATCTCTTCCAACCTAGTCATTCTGTGATTCTGAGTCTATGATAAGTCCTACATCTAGCTTTGAGTGGATTTTTTAGAGGAATGATTAAAGCAAAATTATCTTGATTACTTTTATAATGCCTTTAACTGAAATAGTAATGTGATATTAATATTGTTCAGGAGCCTTAAGTACTGATTCATCTGAATAGAGCTGCATAATACATCTTTTGCAGGAGTTTCCAGTTCAGGCACTAATGGTATGTCTGGAATCTCTCCACTCCCTCTGCACAGTGACTGCCAGACCTCTCAAGGTTTGAAGGACAAATAATTGTGCTCTGCACGCCTTTCTGTAACCTGGCAAATACAGAGCATCTATTGTGCCTGCTCAGGGATCCAGGCTAACAATAGTGCATTTATTAACTGGGATTCTACGCTTCTGATTGTTTGGTTTTTTTCCAGAAATACTCAAAGGAAAGGTAAACTTTTTGTGCCATACTATCTGTGAGTGACTTTTTTTTCTGTTTCTGAGTTAAAAGCCAAATTTCACTTCTTTGTCCAGCAAAATCTTGCTGCCTTGGTGACAGTTTCATCCTGGGGATGAAACTGTTGTCTTCCCTGATCTGAGTCCCCTGTCCAATGATTAAGTCTAAGGTCCCTTCCAGGTAGCTTCATATTGCAGTGAAAGTCTGATACAGTGGGAATAAGGGGGAGACAGAGCACTAGCACACTCAGACATCCCTTCTTTAATGCAGAAAAAATGTTGGAGCTGGGAGAAGTAAATAACATTCCTTCATCATATTCCTAAAGGGAGGGTAAGACCTAAACTATATGTCAAATGATTGCTATAGATGTTAACTAGGATTCTTCTGAATGTGAACCATTAGTCTGCATTGTGCCTCAATGATTCTGCAGTGGTTACATACCTACTACTTATATAGCTTTTCGGGAGAGTCATATAAGTTTAAAATAGCACTGCATGCTCTTGTGTGTCTATGTCATTAAAGCTGAGCTGGTCAGCACTATCGGCCAGCACCACAACTCTGTGCTTCAAGCAAGGGAGCACAAGCACAGAGGTTTCCATTTGTTGATACACAGATTTGAGGAGGAAGAAAGAATAAAAACCTTTGCACCAAAACATACCCAGCTTTGAAAGTCAGCTTTATTGTGAATTAATAGACAAGCTAAAAAAAGGTGGCATGACTTGTCTGTCCTCACAAAATGGATTTCTGATTGTGACACTTCTCCGTGACACTTTGGAAATAAAGCCAGATAGATGGAATGTATTTTCCCTCTTGAAAGAGATAGGTCTTTGATTCCTGTGTGAAGACAGGCTTTCCTTGCAGTGCTCCTTTTAAACAACCAAGTGTAATCAAGTGGACTTTAGTTTCTGCATCAAGGTACAAGGTAGTTTCAGGACTCTGAAGAGTAGAAAACAAAAACCTGCATCACAGTTTATGTTTTAACTTCAGAGGTGGGGAAAGGGACTCGGCTTCTGCTTGTATCCTGCACTGTGTGCTGTAAAGCCCTGCACTTAGGTGTATCATCTTTGAAGAGCTTTAACTGGTACCTTGGCATATTTATGACAGCAGAAGACCTTCAGTCCAAGAGGCTGGTGCTCATTCACCAGCAGGGCATCCAGTCAGAGGAGGCCTGGGTGCAGAGAGAGGTTGACTGGGCTGGAAGGTCTCTTTCAGATGAGCCATGAGTGGGAATGACTGGAGGGTTAGTGTTTGCAGAATCCCTTGGTGAATGTGGCTGTGTTAATGGAACTCAGACAGACTCTTGCTCAGCCCAGCATCTCCACTGAGCACAGGACAATGGGTGAAGCTTCAGAAAGCAGTGCCTTTTGCCATCCTGGCAGTTGTTATCTTCTGGGGTGCAAGCTCTCTGTTCACCTTTGGTGGCTCAGGCCATGTCCTGAACTGGACTGCTGACTCATGTAGCTGTGTCTGTATTGTTTTCTCTGCAAATCAGTGATGTCAGAGCACCCAGCTACAGCTTTGTCCCCACACTAGCAAAATGAGGGTATGTGCTCAGACTTGAGCAACCTGTTAAGTAAATCCCATCTTCTGTATATAGCTGGATAAAGGGATGACTGCCTAGATGTTACAGCCAGTCTAATGTGACAGAAAATTCATCAAATAGCTGATATGTTTTCCCATGAATAAAGCACTAGGGTATCAAACTTTAGAGAGATTTAAAAACAACCATGTGTGTTGTTTAATGACTCTTCAAACTAATCCGGGAATTCCTCCTATCACAAACCAGGAATCATTTTACTGTCAATGGCTCAGATACGCCGCCAGGGGGAAGAGTTTATCTGTCTTTGAAGTACCAGGCCTCCATTCCTGGAACTGTTTAAAACTTGGTACTAATTCTAGAAAAGAAATCCAACTGCTTTGGTTATAAAACACTGTTGTGCAACCTAAAGTCTTCAGTAGGTTACAAGTAAGTTAAAGTAATTTTTGTGGTCTAGTACAGATTATGAACCTCCCTGAAAGCATGTTTTTATTTGGAAAATAAATAATTCCCTTCCCTTCCCTTCCCTTCTTGTAAATTTTGGATTCCAGTGCTCTCTGAAATATAGGTTAATACTACTGAAATGCTTAAAACAATAAAATAATTTAAATTCTCAATATGCTAAACTGAAAATATATTGTTCTTTCCTTCCAGCCTGCAGCCTAAAAATGTACAGACAGTTGAACATCTACTGGGATTTATGGATATGAGCTAGTACTGGTAGCTTTTTAGAAAGCTTATTTTTTCCCCGGGAAATACTCCAGCAGACTAACATGACTGTGAATATTGGATAAGTGGGATGTTGTGTGTCATTTTTTGATTTAGGATCAAGCACCTGTTCACAGAGAGAATCTCTACATAGTCCTCACCTGCTGTGCTTTGGTTTGCACGTTACGGCAGGCTTTGAGCATGTGAATATTTTGTGTGAAACTAAGCTTGAAGGAGAGTTCTGTCAGTGCCCCTAAATACACTTCAGCCACAAAAGGACCTGTCACTAGGACCAGACCAAAGCTAACCTGAAGTAACAACTGCTAAAGTATGTATGTTGTGACTGTCAGGTCCTCAGCATCAAATGTTCTGCAGAGATTGTGCTAACTGCAGATGTAGACGCAGACACATATGAAACAGTCTGTAAACCATCTTTAAAAAAGTCCTTAAATTGCTAAGTCAGAATTGCACAATTGTGCAATTATCTCTGCATACATACTGAAAACCTGGACAAATCCTACCTGCAGATTCCTGGTCTCTCTGGAAGTATTTGTGTACTAAGCCTGTGAATGTGTCAGCAAAAGTCTCACTGGCTGTTATGGGATGGGAACTGATTTTCTGCATTGGCAAAGCCACAAATTCCACCTCCATCTCTACTGCAGACAGTGTTTGGTTGAACTTTGTAAAACTGTCCGCTTTTAGCTGATAATCTTTTCAGGAGAAAGTGTTCCCAGAACTGCTTTGAGCCCCAAGGTTTATGACTGACTTGAAATTTGCTTTTGTAGAGAGAGAGCTGCCATTGGCACCTTGTCTTTTTTCTTCTAATCCCAAAAACTACATTCTTCTTCTTCTTCTCTTGCTCCTCCCCACCTGCAACTGCAGAAGAGCTGTTTCTTGTGTGATTTACAGGAAGCACAGAGGAAAATCTCTGTGACCCTAAGCTCACTAACAGCAACACACTTCTGCTCCAGGAAGGGCGTCAAAAGCTTCTCATCCAGCAATTTGTAGAAAAAAGAGGTCCTGTAGATTTTTATTCTCTTGATGAAAGTCTTGCTATAATTACTGAGCTTAAGGGTATTGAATTTTTAAAATATCAATGCAGAAGACATATTAAGAAGCCCCATTAACTGTGCTGCTAGAATGAAACCTAAGACTTCACAATGTCCATTGCAGGATTGTTTTGATGCCTGTTCCACAGATCTTCCCAAAGCATTTCCCGTGGATGATGCTGGCAGTCCTTGCACTGTACCTTTGTACACACACTTACAACATGGATGTAATCCTGCAGCTACTTCCCAGGTAGCATAGTATCATCTTAATTTTACTGATAAGACTGACTTGCCTGAGGTCACAATGGAAAAAAAAATATCATTTTGATCTCATCGTGATTCTCAGTGGAGTTCCCTCTGTCTGACAGCATAAATCGAAGGGAAAAAAATTAAATCAGTGGAAGACTGGTGTAGCTTTTCATCTGTTATCCCTGCATTCCCTGTGCCTTTTGAGCTTATTTGATTGCCTTTCAGGGATATGGCTTTTAAATTTAATTAGCATGCTATTACTCTTTCCTCTATCTGACACGGAAAAGCTGGAATTAATTGCATATTGACTAACTGAACCACTCACAGCAAGGCATTGCATTCATCCAGTGGTGTGCCCACTGGTGTGTGCAAGATCTTGGGGCTCACTGGGCTGCTGCTTGCAGGCTGTGACCTGTAGTACTTGCAGGCTGTAGTACTGTAGTACTTGTAGTACTGTAGTACTTGTAGTACTGTAGTATTACACCCAGAGGAGCTGCCACCTCCAGCAGCAATCATGAGACCTGAAAGCAAAAACGGCTTTCTTGCTCGTGTTGCAGAGCAAAGTTGGCTCTGCCTGCAGCACGTGCTGTGTACTACACACACATTTTGTTTATAGATGTATGTGTGAATTTATCTATGTATTGTATGCATTTATAAGAGTGAAAATACATTTATCTGTACCACGTCTGGCTGGGATGGAGTTAGCTTGCTTATCAGCATTCCCTGTGGTGCTGTGCTTTGGATTTATGGTGTGTTGTTAACACACGGGTGTTTTGGCTGTGTTCTTGCTTGCCATGAAGGTTTTCTTTTTCCCACTGTGCCCCTCTCCAGCAGACCATTCATAGAACAGTTTGGGTTGGAAGGGGCCCTTAAAGATCACCTAGGTCTGACCCCTGCTGCCATTGGGGGCATACATATTGTATGTATGTATGTATGTATGTGTGTATGTATGTATGTATGTATATATGGGTCCAGAGGAGGACCATAAAAGCAATTTGGGGTCTGGAACATCTCTCTATTAATGAGAGACCACAGGAGGTGGGCCTATGTAGTCTTGAAAAGACTGAGAGGGGATCTCATTAATGCACACAAATATCTCAAAGATGGGTGCCAAGAGGATGCTGCCAGACACTTTTCAGTGGTGCCCAGTGAGAGGGTGAGGAGCAGTGGCTACAAACTAAAACACAAGAAGTTCTACCTCAACTTGAAGAACTTCTTTACAGTGAGGATGGCAGAGGCCTGGAACAGGCTGTCCAGGGAGGCCGTGGATCTCCCTCTGGAGATGTCCCAAACCCACCTGGACACATTCCTGAGTAACCTGCTCTAGGTGACCCTGCCTTGGCAGGTGGGTTGGACTGGATAATTTCCAGAGGTTCCTTTGAACCCTAACGATTCTGTGATTCTGTGATATTAAGGTATGTATATCATGTACGATATGAATGTGTCTTTATACACACATGTGTATCTATATTTACACACAGCTATGTAGAGCCATAGCTGCAGACATGCATACACAGGGTTTATACGTGCACAGAGACACTCACACGCACACTCCTGTGACTCTGCAGCCACGTCTGTGGAATATATGCAGGCGTGTATGTTTTGCAGGCACCCTGCCCCATCTATCCCGTACAAACACCGTCTCCCTGGGCGCTGTGTGTAAATTCACATCCCCCGTGCCCTCGCCGCTCTCCCGGCAAGCCGGGCCGGGCCGGGCCGGGCCGGGCCGGGCCGTGTTCCCATGGCAACGCCCGCGGCTGGCGCTCGGCCGCGGCCGCTCCCGCCCGTCGCCAGCGGCACCGGGCAGGTTTGGCGGCGGGACCGTCGCTGAAGCGAATGTAACCCGCTTAAGGCGTGTGTGCTTGGCCAGCATGTCCGGCGAGCGGACCCAAAGTGTCATCAAGAGAATAATCCGCCAGGTCGGCCTGGAGTGCGCTGCCCAGGGACAAAGCCTCTCGGAAACCTTGGTGGCCTTCATGGTAAGCGCGGATGGAAGCGTTCGGGGGCCGGCGGCAGCTGAGGCTTCCAGGGGTGACCTGAGCTTGGAAATACTTTGGTTTCCAATTGCCTGCAGTAAGAAATTTTACACGGGCATTCAGCGACATCCAGTATAGGGTCCTAACAACATGGGAAAGTATTTTATTCCCCTGAGGTCTTATGTGAATATAATGCTGCAAAAGGCTGCAGGTCCTAAGTCCTGGAAACTTTCTGAGCTCCAGCTCAGAGCTCTTTCTCAGTTTTCTTCTGCAGGCAGATAAGCCACTGGGGTTTCTTTTCCAGAAGTGAAAAAGAGAAGTGTTACCAAGTTGTAATAATGTTTCTTCACGCTCTCATAAATGAATGTGTTATGCATAGGTGAATGTTTAATGCAGCAGCTATATTTGTTCTTGAATGTTTATCTCCTCCCTCTATTATGAGATAATTTTGTTTGTTTCTTGCTCAGACAGGGCCAGCTAGTATAAATCGGCTGAATATTTGAAAGAGTGGGCTCTGATCCAACTTAAAGTGAAAATTTAATGGAATCAGTCTCAGTATTGTTCTTGTTAGACAACTATAAGTATCCTAAAAACATTTTACATTTTGGCATCTCTTAGGAGACACAGCACTGCTGCAGAATATAGTCTTCATGTGCCTGCAAAGCTTTGTCTAAAGAAAGATGGGCTAGGTTCCTTTTTTATTGATGATCAGCTCTTGATAAACTTGTATATAAATGTAAATGTTTCACAGCAGTATTGTTAATGTGCAGTTTTTTCCCCTAAAGCTGACACTGCACCATTAGAAAATGGATTGGGCTCAAAAGCAGATTAAGCTGGAAATTTTTAATGATTAAAAAATTCTTACAAATGGCTGGCAAGACACCTAGCATGAACACCAATTGCAAACATGCACATATTTTCCTGCATGCAGGACACTATGGGTTTTTTATTCAAATGGTAAATGTTTATACTGAAGCATAGAACACCAACTTAGAAGTTCATAAAAAACCATGATGGATTTTCAAAAAATGTTACTTAGGAAAATATTTTTCCAAGTAATTTTTAAAGGAGCTATATTTAAATATTTGTATCACAAAAATATTTTTTCTTCATTTGTGCCTGAGAACTGAGATTGACACTGGCGAGATATGAAATGAAGTAATTTCGTTTCATTATCAAAGACTGAAATGGATAAAAAAGAATAGTAAAGAAATATTGAATGCATCTGAGATTTTTCAGAAAATAAAAAGTGAGTTACAAAGATGATATTTTGAGATGTAAATTAGTATCTTTCTTTTGGCAATCTCTAGGTGAAAGCTGTTGTTTTAGATCCAAGAAATGACTTTAATATGGATCGAATCCTTACAGAAAATGATATGCAGGATCTTATCCAGGTAATTCTGACATGATGTTGAAAGTCAGTACTTATCTAAGACTATAGCATTATTTGCTACCTGTTCCTGTAACTAAAATGACATGAACACTTGCAAAATTTTAGTGCAACTTTATTCTTATGGCTCTGTAGCTAAAGACTGGACTATGTTTCCATAAATAAAGCCTTAGAAAAGCTTTATATGGAGAGAATGGTAGCGAAGGGGCTCTACAGCTGTTGTGAAACCTGTAGTAGATCACTATCAGTTCAGACGCTTCCCCAGAGATGAGAAATAACTCACTTCTCTGACTCTCTTTTTAGCTCTGTGTTACCAGACTGCTTGACACAACAAACCCATCCCTAAGCACAATTAAGATGCAAGTTTACTTTGATATGAACTATGCAAGCCGAGGTAATTTCAAGTATGTTTTCATGGAAGTTTATGCTGAGTTTATAATTTAATAATAATAATTACTGTTAAATGAATCCTGGCAGTAAAGAAAAATAAAGATTCCAGGAGAAATTTACTGTACAGGAGTCTGATGTTCCAGTATGGATATAGTTGGGAAAAGTGTACATTAGATTTGAGAGTACACTCTTCTCATGCTGTCTGAGAGATTTACTGAATATAATGTATTAGGTTGCTTGGGGACAATTACACTTTCAGGTTCAGTGGTTAGCTGCCTTCAGCAAGAAAAGCTTGCACCTGCACCTGTGTGTCTGAAGGCACTCAGAACTCAGTATTTTATCAATATACCTAATTGGGAGATTTGAGTAATCTTGAACAATCCGTTACAGTTTTAACTGACTACATTTTTTTCTCATCAGTAGTAATTTCATACGGCCTGAGAATGAGAATGTGAAAATAAAACGAGATGGGGAAAATGCCTCTGCTGTAAACATAATTTCAGATATCAGAGGGACAGTGGAGGCTGTCTGGGAAGTAGACACAGAACAAGAATAGACATGAAAAAGCATTTCTCTGTGGGGAGATAATGAATTTGTTTTCCTGTTAGCATGGATTAAAACCAAAAATTAGCAACACTGGGAGCTGCTCCTAAATCCTCTGAACTCTATAAGCTGAGTAACTCCAGCAAGTTTTTGAGATCCTGAGTAGTATTCAGACTTGAGCATGTAACCTCAGATGTGTTTGAAATATGTGTGTGTGTAAGTTAGGTCCTCCTACAGCCAGAGGGGTCCAAACAGCCAGAGACCTGCTGTTTAATTTGGCCTGAACAGTTCTCAGGACTCTATTGCCTGATGTTAATCATGCTAATTATATTAATGTTTAACTCTGCTGTTTTTAATTCTAATGGTGTGGTACTACGAACATCTTTTCCATGTACCTGTGCTTCAGAAACCTTAAGTTGATGCTCTGACTGTGGAAATGAATTACACCCTTTGTATAAGCCAAATTTCAAAGAATTTAGATAGCACTTTCTAAGTGTCCTTCTTTCCTAGATGAATTACTGAGTGAGCAGGAGCGTGTTCTGGAAGGAAAACTGGCTCCTGTGGTTAGAGCTATCACAGAGAGCGGTCCACGTGTGCAAGAAGACACAGAAAATGTGTATCAAAAGATTGTTACTTATGCACTGCTGCGATCTGGCCTGGGAACCCCAAAAGATATTGAGGCTGTCAGGGAGGTAACAGGTCAGTAAACTGTGAAATTGGGCTTTTCTTCTTGAAAAATAAAATTCCACCTTCTCTTTGCTGATATTTAGATACAAATGTGGTAAACTGTGATGAATGTTTACTATCCAAGCTGTCACTGCTCAGCCTTGAAGTGTAAATTTCCCATAGATTTCCTACTCTTTGCATTTGTTTAGGAGAGGCTATTTTTGTTTATTTAACAGTTTGCTTTTCTGTTCCCTCATATTGAGCGTTTTCTCTCACTTTGTAATACTTATAGCTGCCTTGCAGAGTGTATTCCCCCAGACAGAGATGATTACTTTCATCTCACTCAGTAAGAAGGACAAAGAACAACAGCTGAAAGATCTTGCCATGCTAGTCTCAGGAATTCGTTTGTACAACAGGCAATGCCAGAAAGGAGGAAGTGGCATTGATGACTGTAAGTAAACAACTGCATTTGAGCTGGGTATTCCCAATTCATTATTCCTGGACTTCTTCACTGAAGATGCTCCAATAATTTCCCTTCTCAGGGAGGCCTGTTATTGATATTGGTATTTTACAAATTAGGAAACTGAGAATTGAAAATTGTGCAGATTCTCTCAGGAAACCCATGTCAGTTGTAGCAACAGAGTTGCATCTACTATAAAGCAAGTTTTCTCACACTCCTTGACTTGACTGTGATATTTACACGCCTGTAATTCTAAATATTTGAAACAACCTGACTAGTGAGATAGGGTGGCTGAATCTGGTTTGCAAGTATTTGGAAATGCATGAATATAAGGACAAAATGTAGAAATCAAAATTTCGTCGGAAGGCCATTATGTTCAAATATTGTACTTTAAGCATTTGATAAAGATTTCATTAATTCTTTTTATATGTATTTCATATTTATCCTATGTGAATAGTGCCAGACATCCTGAATGAAGCCATTCTGTTGGCTACACAGACTCTCGATGAACATCTGAATTCCTGCAAGCTGCTAGCTCACCGCTACACAGCCCTGCTGGAATCCATGCAGGAAGACCCCCACAGACACTCCCAGCTTAGTTCTTTAAAATTAAAAGAAGCACTATTCAATGTGAGACAGTACGAAGCCTTCCTTTGCATCCTTCAGGTGAGATATCATTGTGTTATATCCTGTGGACTTTTATTGCAGATGGAATGTCTCCAAGTTACCTACTTACATGGGACATAAATACAAGAAAATTTATTCAGAAATAAATGAAATAAAATAAAATGTATCTCTAGATAAAGAACCATAGATTGTTTAGGTTTGAAAATATCTTTAAAATCATCAAGTCCAACCATTAACCTATTAGCCTGGCACTGCCAAGTCCACCATTAAACAGTTGTTTGCATACTGATTCTCTGCCCCAAAAGGCATGAGAGGAAAAAATCTCCTTGATCAATCTATAAATCATCTCAGTTTTTGTCTGCAGACACCCCCGGAATATATGGAGTCATCAAAAGTCTTTGAAGATTACAATTTAAATTCTTGTTTTGTTAATGAAGAGCTTTTCATTTGTCTTTTGAGAAACTGCAGATTTTTATTAATCTTTCCTGTATGAGGCATTAAAAAAAAAAAAAAAATTTGGGGTTTTTTTGTTTTTTTTTCTCTTCATTGGGAAAATGTAGAGGATTTTCTATAAAAATTGGTAGTTTATGTGTGAGTGAAGTGCCTGAACACCTGAACATTTAGGGAAAAATGTATTTTGTGGAAAGCTAGAGTACGTTTTGTTCCCTAAAATGATTGTTCTGAAAAGAGTTGAAAGAAGAGGCCCAAGTAAATACTTATTACTAAATACTTGATTTTTGGAGTATGGTACGTCTTACCTGGAGTTCTCTTTCCAGTCTAATACAATTACAAGTGCTCAAGAAGTTGAATCGTTGAATGTTCAGTTTGAAGCAGCAATGATGGTATTGAAAAACACAGTTGAGGATAAGACTTCCATAGAGTTCAAAGAAGTTTTTGTAAGTATTATGAATGGAAAACTCATTACTTCTTCAGTAGAAAAAATTATTAAAGTAAGATACTTTGCTGGCGTGTTTTTGAATAGTTTCTGTTTAGAAAGAGACTATGTATTTTCTCTCTATTACAAAATCATCTGTGGTTTTTGAAGGGGCAACTAAAAGACTTGCTCTTAAGGGAAGAAGAAGGCAAGGTACAAAAAGGGAGCAAAGGAATGAAATGGTATTTTACTGTAAGTGTCTTATTTATCAGTATTTGTAGATTTACAGTGATATCTTCCCTTTTTTGTCTGTTCCTTGCAGAAACTGTAAGAACATAATGATTGCAGAAAACAGCACGTCAGAGTGTGATTTTTCTAAAGTTCTCTCAGATAGCAATCCTTGTAATTACAGTCTGAGTCATTGATATAATTTTGCTAAAGAAACTGGGTTTCTGTGATGGGGGTGTTAACCTCTTTTCCTCTCCCAGTAGCTTCTGAACCTGTTGGCAAGTTTCAGTCACATTTTTCAGAGTCCAAAGATATCAAAATATGTCAGTTTCTGCAGGTTTTGTGGGAAAAAAAAAAGAGCAACTAGGGACACACAATTAGAGCCTTACCAAGATCAGGTCTGAAACGGTTTGTGTGCTCTCTGGCTAGTGAGCAGCCACTGAAGGATTGATCTTCTGTACTGTTGCACCCTTGGTTGGGAGCTACAGGACATAGCAAGGAGATATTAGGGAGGAAGGAAACAGGTGCTGTGAACTACAATTATGAGGGAAGCTGCTTGATGAGCCTGTGAAAAGCTGGGATTATTATGCTGACATGTTATAAAGGAAACGGGAGAGAAATATGCTAGAAATATGCTAACCAGCTTAATTCAATTTGCTTTTCATGTAAGAGCTTGTTATTTTGTGTGATTTGATTGTCATTACAATTCCTTGTGGTGGTCCTTCACCAGCATGCAGTTTCATACGTATTTTAGGTTATTTTTCAACATTCTAAGCAAAGAAAGCAAAATAAAGCCTACTGTAGAGGAAGATCATGACCCCCACCTACTCAGAGTAATTTTTACACTTCCCATAAGAGCATCCAAGCTGGAAACTCATTGGAACAGTGCTTTAACTGAGTAATCCAAGCTTCAATTTATGTATGCTTTTGATTTTATAAACCAGATGTTCTCATTTGGAGAACATTTTCCCCTCTTGTCCAGCTACTCAAGGCAGTTTTTCCTCTTCTATATCTTTGTGGGGCTTAAGTAACTGATATACCCTTTCCCTAAAAGCTGTCTATTTTTGTCTGCTGCCTTCCTAGAATTTTTTTCTCTTCTAGTTGGTTAGTTGTTTTGTCTTCTCTGCTCAAAACAGAATATATAATGCCTTTTGATTTCAGATAGAGATTTCAGGTAGAGATTTTTCCTATTAACACACCATTTAAATAACTTTTCTTGTCTTTTGCTTGTTGCTGGCAAGCTGGATCCTCTGCAAAGATAGAGAAGCAGGGCATTCTGTCTTTTAAAAAGCATAGGATAAGGCCTATATTTGTAGTAAACATTTGTTTTGGGAAAAAGAGTACATTTCATTAATATTCTTTGTTTATTCCATTAAGAATGTCTTTGATCTTCCTTTAGCTTCTTCCATTTTTGTAACCATAACATTTCCACAGCATTAACAACGCTGATGAATTCCAGAGCTGGTTCTGTTGGCTGCTCTTATGATAATGTTGCTAACATGCATAAAATGTGTGGCTAAGTGTACATTTCAGATTGGTTGAATCTCTTCCTGTAAATGCTCTCTGTGTGTTTAGATGTAACAGGGCACATTTTACGTCACTGTCATTGAAAACAGCATTTAAACTTAAAGCTTACAGGCTGCTTCTTTATATGCCTACACATGTGTGCCAACAGCATGTCAGTGCTGGGAAGGGCAGCCTTCAGTTTTGCCCTGAGCCCTGGACCACTGAAGAGGCCTGCACCCCTTTTATTTGACACACGTGATGGCCTGGGGGCTGTGGTACCAAGTCACTCCGGAAGCAGGGCACACAAAATAACAAAACCTGATAGTTTGTATATAGGTGTGGTCTTACCTACTTCAGTAATTAACCAAATGTGTTCCTTCTGGTCCTTACTCCTGTACACCCTATTTTCAGTTATAAAACTGTACTGTCAGTGAAGTGCTAAATTCAAAGCATGGTCACAGAGTACAGTTATTTGAGAAAGGCTCTAGAGTAAAATATATATTGACAGGCTGGGTATACTTGCTTTAGGTGGAAGAAAGTGGTGGAAGCTCCTCTTACAGTGTCCCTGAGTTCCACTGGAATTTCTGGTTTCTGAAGGCCTTGGAGATCAGCCCTGTTTTGTTCATACCTGAGACTGTTGTGCACAGTGCTTGGGTTGCACTGTAGACATAAAACAAATCTGCATTTCAGATAATGTTCTTTATGTTCTAGCCTCTGTTTATGGAACTTTCTAAGCTTTGGACCAGCTTTCAGGATGAAATGCTACTTCTAAGCTTCCTCACAAATACAGCTAACAATCTGCAACAATTCTTAGAAATCCAATCCCAGCTTTTTCCGGAGGAAATGCTAACATCTCTTCTGGAAGGAGTGACTGTGAAAAGTGATGAGGAAAGGATAAAAGAAAGCATAGGTATGGAAAGTTGAAACTTTTTTGTATTCCTTAATTTTCCAAGATTTTGTAGTTTGAATTTTCTTTACAATAGGTGCTTTACAGAAGGTGCTATATATTGATTCTTTAATATTCAGAATTTGCACAGTAAATTAGAATAAGCCTCGTAGGGTGTAGATTTACATTTTCATGTAGTGTAGCTTGGGATTTTTTTTTACGTATAAAATTAAAATAGAGCTTCTAGATACAAGTATACCTTACAAAAATGGCAGAATGATCAGAGAATAATTATAATTTTTTGTAAACGTTTTTGAAATGTATATATGTCTTTTTATACCTTTCAGAACTTTAGAAATTGAGGGGTAGGGTATAAACAAAATAATTTTATGCGGTTTTGGTTACCAGAAGAATTTGTTTGTAAGATGGTATCCCTAGGAACCAAGCTTCATGCCAGGGAATTTGTAATGCATGGGTGGGTGAAAGCAAAATCAAAGAATAAAATATTATCTTCTCTTGTTGTCCCATGTTTTCAAAGAAAACTAATGCTACTAAAGAAGGTTTTGCAGGACTGATTTTCAGTAGGTTCTCTTTCAAGGCAGGACTGAAGCTTGGCTTTTAGGATCTGTGCACTACAGGTCATTCTGTGAAAATCAGAGTAATCTGGTCATCTTGTAATATTTGCTTTTAGACACCTGATATTTTAATATTGAAATCTTTCCTTTGTTCTATTTTTTCATAGGAACCAAAGTGAATGTTTCTGATTTCAAGAACCAAGAATGGCTTTTTCCAGAGACTACTGATAATTTTGATCAGTTGCTAATCCAGTACCATGGTTTCTGTGCACATTCAATTGGTGTAAAAGGTATCACCCTACCAGGTATGCTTTGTAGTTAGACATTTTCCATACTATATATTTACACAAGGATTAGGAAAAATTTAAAGGTATTCTGAATGCATTCTCGTATGTCAAGGCTGGAGTACTGTTTTCCCACATTTGCAATTTTCACCCCAGATAACTTATTTTCCTTGTTAAAATATCTTCTTTTAAATACACAAATAAACTGCCCTTAGTAGAAGGCAGGAGGGCTTGAAGAGCAAGCAGGGGCAGAAACAAGATGGGATGGATAAATGTTTCTTCTTGCTGTATGTGCATCTATATAACCTGCACTGCAGCTGAATACAGGTTTAGTTACTGTTGTTAATGTGCTATAATGCAGGCATAGGGAAATGGCCATTCCTTCTGTTTTGTCTATCCATATGTCGCAAACACAGCCATTCATGCCTACCTTATATGTGTTTTTAAATAGTCATGACAAAGTACTAAAAATCTTCCTGAAAAGAATGCAAAAGTGCACTTGATTAAGTCAACTAATCGTAGGACTTTTTGGTCTCTCTAGGCTCATTTGTCTTGAAAGTTAGCCTTATTTCAGCTATCCTAGTCCATGTTTTTTGTGTCCCTATCCTTTCTTAAAGCTGTCCATATAGAATTTTTTTAAACCTATGGGAGTTTGGGTGGAAAATACAGCCATTTACTTGTCAGTATTAAAGAATAAATATTTTAATGGCAATGTAATTTACTTACACTTACTTAGTATTGCACATGAGAACAGTTGTCCTGAGTTGGACTGAAGGTCTCTCTAGCCCTATATCTGATTACTGCAAATAGACAGTCATGAACACTTTAAAATCATGAGAATTCAAGTCAGAGTGATCCTTCCTTAATTATATCCTTCCTTGTTCTAGCAGTTAGTGGTTATGGGATTTCCTCTGATTAATGTTGAGTCTGTAACTCTCTGTTGAATAATCCTTCAAAGAGGTTTTTCATTTATCTAATTGATTTTGGAATCCATCTAGAGTTTGTCATGGGATATTCTTATTCTCAAGAGCCTCACAATTATAATTATATATGCTATGAATAGGTACCTCTTTTTGAGATGGTTTTAAGCTCTGGCTTGATAATTTCAACAAAGACTTGATAGTCCTTCTGTTAGGAAAATTACTAAATAGTAATTTTATATTGCACAAATTAATGGTTTTATAATGCCCTATCATATTATTTATTTTTTCTTTTTAATGCTGAGGAGGCTCCTTTCTTTAACCTCTCCTTCTGTGAAGGGTATCACAAGCCTTTGATCACTCCTACCTCCCTTTTACTTGTTCTGTTGTGTTGGAACAAAATGTATTATTACAAATGTAGTCTACAGGTTGCTGTAGTGTTGGTTTTCTTCTCTTCCTCTGTTTGCATACTAATAATTCCCTTTTTGACTGAGTATTTTCAAGGCACTCTCTATGATGATTCTGGTCTTTCCTGGGCAATGACATGTGAAGCACTACCTGCCACTGTCCTTGAAATCAGTTTGTGTTTTCCTATATAAGTTATTTGGCCTTTATTGACACTTCATTTTCTCTGTTAATTTATTGTTCAGCTTCCCAGCTGCTTTATCTGCTTCTTCAGTTAATCTCAGTGTTATGCCCTTTGGTATAAATACACCTGATCTGCAATCAGATATTTGCTGGAGATTTTAGGGGAAACATGTAAGGGTAGAGGCTGGTTTCTAATGCCTTTGCTATATATGTTTTATCTGTTGTTTTGCTGAGACATGCACCTAAGGCATGCTGGATGTGAACTGATCAAAAGCAGTTTTATTGAGCTAACAAAATAAACTTTTCTATATTTAAAAAAAGCTTGCTCTCAAGGGTTTATACTGAGTTCAGAAAAAGAAGGATGTGAAACTAACTTGACGGAAACACAGAATCTTGATTATGAATGTCTTTTGAATTGGATATCATACTGTTCGCTATTTTAATCTGTGGAGCTTATTTTGGTTTGCTTTTCTTCTCGTTTTTAGGAAATCCTGCTATTGGAATTTTGAAGCACAAGGAGAAATATTATGTTTTCAGTTCAAAAGAAGCTGCATACCTCTTTGCTCAAGATCCAGATAAGTTCATTCAATTGAATGTAGAAAAAGCAAAAAAATATGCAGAGCTAATTCAACTGCTTGAGCTCCATCATCAGTTTGAATACCTTGTTCCACATGCACAGGTACAGTGCCCATACCTCTTGCTGAACAGCTGCCAGGTCACTGGTTGGTCTGTCCTTTCTGAAAGAGAATAGATGATACCTATCTTTAGGAATGAAGTAAAATCCTCTGCCTGTCTGAAGGTCCATCTTTTCCAGGTCTTCAGAGTGTTGAAGAAACATTTCTAATTAATGTCACTCTCACCTTATCTATTCATAGGAGAATATGTAGTTCCAAAGCATTCTGGCAGTGATAAAAGCTGTTAGTCCATAGCCTAGGCACGTCTTGTTTCTGATGTTTCTTTTCCTCATTTTTGCAAAAGTAGCTTAAAGGACCAGTAAATAAATGCAACAGAAAATATGTCAGATATCATGTTAACGGAGCTTTAGCTTAGCAGTCCATCCATGTTTGCTGGATGGGAGTGTAGTGCTGTCTGGGGACACGAGTTACGGAACATATTACAAAATAAAAGGAGTCATCAATAATAAATGTCATGATGTTACTATGCGAAATTCAAAGACTTGACTTGGATTTATAGACAACATTCTCTGTGATCCACTCACGAATTTTAGATCCCTAGGAGTGAAAAGAATGGCCCTTGGTTAGAAACACAGTTTATATCCCAGCTGTAGCAGAGATGTGTGCACTTCTCCCAGTTACGATTTGTGATTTTTAGTCCATTCATGAAGACAAACTGAGGTGCCTGCATCATAAAATACTGGTGGTGGTGGGACCCTTTATTTCCAAAAGCTAACAATTAAGCACTCACTACATAGGCAGGAGCCTGCAACTCAACTGTGGCCTCTGCCTCAAGGGTTTTCTGTCAGAAATTAAATCCATCAGATGTTTAATGTTTTCCTTTTAGTGGGGGCATGGGGAACAAAAATATTTTTGAATGTAAAAATCATTATCCACCTGTGATTTGCAGGTCTCTATAAAGTTGCATATCCATATGCTATTTCTCTGTATTCTTCTCAATGCCTTGCTTAGCTTTGGTTGTTTCTTTTCATCCAGGCCAGAAATGCAAGCAGAGGTTCACTGAAACCACCCCCAAAACGTGACAGTGGTACTCAAACTGATACTCATATCTTGCCTCCAACTATTGTGAGATCCTATGAATGGAATGAATGGGAACTGAGAAGAAAAGCTATAAAATTGGTTTGTACTGTTATTACCAGATTTTCATTGTTGGATAACAAATTTGAGAATAAATTATTCTTAACATTTGTTCATTGAAACATAAATCTAACCTTTTATTCAAAGACATACACTTAATTACAACTGGTTCAATTTTTTTTTGAGATACTTTCTCTCCTTATTTCTAGACTTCTTCTCTCACTTCTTCCATATTTTTCCCTGTTTTTTGAGCAGTGCTTCCACTGCTACATCTGTTAATTCCAAATTTTTCAATTCCCTTCTTTATGTAATAAGAGCTTGTTGTTTTGAATTGAATTGTATTGAATATTAAGGTTGTTCTACATTCAAATCAATTTAAGGGGTTGAAGATACTGCTATATAATTTCTTTGTGAAAAAAAGCACGAGCAACTGTTTGTCATATTATCAGGATTTTCTGACAGATTGGAAATCACAGTCTGTCCATAGAAGGTTGACCACATACGTACATAAAAACTTCTAAATTAACAGTAAATATTTCAGAAGCTTCTTTCTAGGGTTTGCCAGCACATGTAGTTGTCAAGGTATAGCACCTGATTTTCGCAATTCAATCAAAATGAACAACTTGTGAGTACAGGGAATATTGCAGTTAACAATATCAGCTGAACATACAATACTAAAGGGTTTTTTTTTCCTTCTTTGAACAGATGCACTGTGGAGGCCTGTGGTCTGCTGGGCAGCCTATTTCCTTTCTGGTTTTGTTTTTGCCATGAAATCTCTAACATTATAAAAGGAAACACAAATTTTGGACTGAGGAATCTTGCCAGTGTTGATAGCTCATAAAGGATTCTAAGAAATAGTTGTAACTGAGCCAATTAGGTTTACAAGAAGCCTAGCTAAAAGCCTCTTTTGCTTCTGTAAAGGAAAAAAGTACATAAATAAACATAACATGCGGTCAGTGGCTCTTCAGCATAAGCAGAAGTGGATATTTTCCAATATCTGGTCATGAAGACCATTCACAAACAAATTTGTAGCTCATTAGTTTGAAATATTTAGAGAAGGTACTTTGAAGTACTAAGGGTGTTTTAGCCTCAGCTGTCCAAATGTGAGATTAGTGATGTGGAGCTGAAAGAAAAACTCCCAGATGCATGCAAAAGTGCTTTGACTATACTAATTTGTAATATGGAGGTGATAAAACATTTAACATCAAAGTGATAAAATAACAAAAATAGTTTACCAGTGCATCAATGAATTTGATACTTCAGGGAAGCATCAGACATATTTATGGGTTTTGTTAGAGAATGAGCTCACATGCCTTTGGGGTCTTTTGTGTTGTTCATACCTAGACAAAAAACTTTTGGTATGAAATATTAAGCTAATACTTTGTTAGAAAACCTATAAGCTGTTAGAAGTAAAATTTTTAGCTCACATTTATTTCTCTGTGCATGCACAGTTCCTTGTAGTAGCATACATTCAGTCATTAAAACTCTCAGGAAAAAAAAAATTGTCTTTCTTCCCATGCTATCTCCTCTGTAAGTTCCTTATTGTTCTTTTCTGGGTTCTACTTGATGTCTCTGCATATAAGATTCAGTTGTAGATTAAGGTACCAAAATGTGCCTACATTTAGATGCTTCACCTTGCATTCCAGCAGAGACAGACCTCAGTGGTGGAGTCTGGAGAGTATTTTAACTTGCCCTGATACAACATTTAGGACATTTGGCCAGCTGTATCACTCTCCAGCTTCCACTGACTCCAGTCTTCACTGACCTGACTGGACTCCAGGGACTTTCTCATTTACATGGAGGCGTCTGAATTCCAGCACATGAGACTGTATTTTGTATATTTTGAGGAGAGCATTATATCATAATTTGCAGTGTTTTACATTGCTGCTGACATAGAAGGCTAAGTAGAATAAGGAACATCTTTTTCGTTTCAAGTGCTGGCTTTGGAATGTTAACACTTTGTGAGAAGTGGTTTTGTTGTTGGATCTACAGCAATTGCTGTGAATAACCAACTCTAATCATAAATTACCCTAACTTTTACCCCTAGTCAAGAGGTTGGTGAGCAATGTGGTGTAAGAAAGCAATTTTGCACTTTTATCTGATACTTTGTGACACCATCCCCTAAACCAACCTCACATTTGGCATAAATCAGACAAAGACCAGAAGCACTTGCCATGAAATCATTTTATTCTAATAAAACAAAGGTGAAGCATTTAACAAAATTTGAAGGACAATGACCAATTGTATGAAATTAAGAAACTCATTTAAAATTGTGTGGGCTACCTAAAGTGCTGTTCACTGATATCTTGTTAGTTCAGGACTTACCAAATCAGTCACAACCCTGTATTGACAGGAGGGTGAGGTGGGCCATGTTCCAGGTTTGTGAAGCCCACAGATGTGTAATAGACAAACACTCCTGAGCTTATATTGGTGCTAAAATGTTCAAACCAAGTTTTGCTTAATCTGATTCTTTTTGTGTCTTTAGGCCAACTTGCGCCGCAAGTTAACTCATTCCATGCAGACTGATCTCAGCCACATGAGAAGAGAGAACGTCACCCAAGTGTACTTGCCAAAAGATGCTGGCACCCAGACTAAGCGTGACAACTCAAGCAACGTACCCAAACCCCAGATTTTCTTGAAAGGCCTCCGAGGAGGACCATCTCCCACTACTCATATGGTCACAGTAGACTTAACAAGACCACTGGATGAAACCTAAGTGAAAATGAGAAACCTGAAGGCACATCTTGAATGTGTATATAAAAATCCCATAATATATCTGATTTTAGACACTAAAGATTTTGCTGTGTCTGTTGATTCCAGGAACAGTTGGTCTGTTTCATTTATCTTGTCTGTTGGGGCTGCTGACTGGCATTAAGTGGCAGAAGTGATAAGCCTGAAGCACAGATTTTAAATCGCAATTTAGAATCAAGGTGTTCCCAAGGACTTTCACTTCTAACATTTAAATGTGTAACATTCTGGGATTTTACTGAAGTTTTAATGCAGCAATTGCTTGTTGAAATACTGTCTTTAAGTGAAAAAACTTACCCCAGGAGAGTCACTCGAATGTCACAGCTCCAGCCTTAGAGCAGAATTGTCAAGAAAGCAAAACCAACAAAATGAAACCAGTCTGGGTCCTTGAGCCTGTCCATTTGTGCTGGCATTAACCCAATCCAATGAGTGTAGACCAAGGCTAGGAGGTAGAGAAGAGGGCATCTATCTTGGGTGGTTCTGGCACCCTTTTAGGTCTCTAGCAATTTCTTGGCTAAACAGTGTACTGAGCACACTGCAAACCATAGGAACTTGAGTTCGGGGGACCTTTTTGAAAGTTTTGTTTTGCTTGTGTTTGCAAAAACTAAAGCCCAACAGAGAAAAAGTTATTAGCTTTATGTCATTGTGGCAAAGAAATATATATGTCCGGTCTGATCGATGCAACTGCTGATAGTATTTCTGTTTGTGAAAACCCCAGTTATTTGAGCTTCAGGATAAAAAATCTTCTCGAATGGAAAATGGGGTACTTTATTGTCATGAAAAGAATATCTGTTTTAAAGACTTCCTCAAGCTGCTATCTGCACATTGTCCAGGTGCACAACTATGATTGCATAGGGCATGCTAAGGTTTCTAAATCTCTTTTTTTTTTTTTTGTGACAATGAAGCTCGAAGATTCAAGCTGTTGAGTGATTTTTCTGTGGTACTGTGCAAGATAGCATTTTCTTGTTGTTTTCCAGGGTATCTGGCTTCACTTTTAGAAGTTACACAACAGGGACGAAATGCCAAAGCATTATTAAAAACACAAAGGAGTGTGAGGGGAGCACTAAGAAAGAGCTTTGCTGAATAGTCTTTGACGTGATTTTCTCTGTTGAGAAAACAAACTAATCAGTATCAGGTAGATCTGCTGCTCCTCCATGTTTTTAAATTATGAGCAGGCATCAGTGATTAGATTTATTAATTAAAATATCAACGCAATTACTAGTTGTAGCTTTTTTTTTTCCCAGATAAAAATACCCTGTTGCTTCTTTATTAAACACTTTTTTTGCTGTGATCTCTCTATATTTTCATCATTTGCTTTGAGGCTTTTATGTTACAGTCCTTACCAACAAACTGGTATTTCAAGAATCCAGAAACACATTTTATTTAAAAGTAAACTGATGACTGAAATTTCATTTTATCCTACTTTGTTCTTTTCCACTGGAGAAGGCACTGCAGTGCTGTAAAATAAGGGGGAATACAATTGTAACCTCCATCTCGGTTTTGTCGCAGCAGAAACGCGTCTGTGGCTACGAGCTTACTCCTGGCAATGCGAAATACGTGTGTGTGATTCCTGCATGTTTGCTGCCAATGAAACAGTTCCGAAATGCGGCCGGGTGGAGCAGGATGCTCTCCAGGATATCCAGGCGGGACGGAGCTCGACTCGATGGTTCGGCGCTGGCGGCGGGGCGCTCTGGGCGGCCGCGCCGCACTCTATGGTGCGATGGGAGGAGCGGCGGGACACGGCGGGCGGCTCCGGCCCGGCGGTCCTGGAGCCTTCGGCGAGCACCATGTCGCCTCCGAAAGGTGAGGGCGGCGGCGAGGGGCGCCCGGCGGGTCCCGTGGGTCCCGGTGGACCGCACGGCCGGAGAATGGGGACAATTCTCACCCGCTTCCCCAAGAGGAATCACGACCCGCGCGCAGACTCCCCCGGCCTCCCCCCTGCTAGAGGGAGTGGAACTGTCCTTCCCGCTGGGGGCTGTGGCACCGGGCGCCACCACCGCGGGAGGGAAGGGGGGGAAGGGGCTACGCGGGGTCGCGCTGGGGTGGGGCTCTCCCCGCCTGCTTTCCCGCCCTCGCGCTCTCCTCCTGCCGCCTGGGAGCTTTCCCTCGCGGTGCGGGGCCGCTGCGTCCCCGGCGTGTGGGCTGCGGGTGCTCCCGGTACGGGGCTTGCCGGGTCCCCGGGACGCCTCAGCCACAGTCGCGTCTTCCCCGCCGCCAGTTCCCCTCTGGGGGCGTCTGACCGTGGCGCAGCATCTTTGGGGCTTATCCCGGGGCGCAGGCGGTCAGTGCACAGGGCCATCACCTGCGCCCACCCTTGGGCGCCGCAGGTGTCCCTGGAAACGTCGCTGCACCCAGGTGCCTATTGGAGTGTGTTTAGGTTGGACATTAGGAGGAATTTCTTCATAGAATGGATGATTAGTTGCTGGAATGGACTGCCTAGGAAGGTGGTGCAGTCACCACCCCTGGAGGTGTCTAAGGAAAGACCGGACGTGGTATTTAGTGGTATGATGTAGTTGATTTGGTGGTCGGTCATAGGTCAAACTCGATGACACCAGAGGCCTTTTCCAACCTAATTGATTCCCTAATTCTCAGTGATTCTGTGTACAAGGAGGCCAGAGCCCACACGATCTCAGAACCTGGGGCAAGCCATGAGGGTTTAAATCCCCCAGGAAGGCGCCGCCTGCCCCTCTTCCAGTTCCCCCATGGAGGGTCTTGCCCAGGGCTCCCCAGCTCCCGGCAGTGGCTTGGCGGGGCCTGGAAGGGTGAGGGGCAGGAGGCTCCCAGCAGTGAGTGCCAGGCACCTGCCACCCCGGGTAACCTGGAAGGCAGCGGGCTCTGCTCCCATGCCAGGCTTGGCCCTTGGCTGCCTTCCAGGAGCCCTGGCAGAGCCCTTAGATGAGCCGTGCAGATGTGTGGGAGGCCCGCACCTATATCCTGAGGCTTTTGGCCTGTCTGGTCCCTTTTTTGCCAGAAATCATTTCATCCAGGTGGGGTTTACTGGGAAAAAACAAAAGCCTCTTGCATCTCTTCTTTTCTTTAGGTGTGTATAAGTTCAGATTTATAATTAGAAGTTACGGGTGCCCCAACTATGCTTTCTTCTGTTCCCCTTGCTGCATGGCTACTGATGCAGACATGTGAGCCAGGCTGAAGAAATGTCCAGGCTGAAAAGAATTGCAAATACCTTTTTACATAATGTTGGAACTATCTAGTCTAGATACTAGATTTGTTATGTCTTGCTGCATTTGGTTTACCCAAGTTTCCAAACCATTGTCAAATTGGGGCTTTTTTGTTTTTTTTAAGAGTACTTAATAGACACAAGGATTAAGTTTATCTTTAGTTTGGTGGTGCATAGGCTTAAAATTTTTGCGTGTCAAATCGCAGCATTAATATAATTTCTGTCAGCACTGAAACACCATTAGAAGATATGTTTTTGTAAAACCAGATGGGGTTAATTATATTTCCTGTTTGTTATGCCCTTGGATTCCCTCCCCACAATCCAAATTTAATTTGAAAATGGGTTACAGTTTGTAAGTCTTTTCTAAGCATTGTTAGACCAAAAACTAATTGGCTGTACCTTTTAAAAGTGGTTACTGACATGGGTAAGATTTTTATCTATAAGGAAGTAGCTAATTTAAATGATTGCAGTGGCAGGAGGTATTAACTGTACCTTGCAGAAATGTTATGCAATTGAAGACATCTCTCCCTTAAAAGAAACATGAACCAAAGCATTGGTCGCACTGGATTCAGCAACTCATTCTTTTATTAGATGAGCAAAGTTATTACAAAACTACGTATTCCCTAATCAGCAGAGGAACACAAACACCAATTAAACCACATTTCCTTAGTATATTTAGAACATGACAGTGGCCCCAAGGGTGCTGCTGGATGATCGATACTCACCAGAGAGATGCCAAACATAACAATCTACCAGTTTGAAAAAGGGTTTTGTAGAAGCCGTGTATTTGCTGATGTCTTGTGTTGGGTCTTGCCTTTGTGCAGAGAAATCCCATTTGGAGTTGTGTGCTGTTCTCTTTGCTGGTTCAGATGCAGGCTCAACCATTCCCTGACCTGGGAATGCACTGGAATGGCCTGATGAAACTCTCAGGCCTTAGATGAGTACGGATAGATGGAAAACTGCCTTGTGCCATGAGACCTCGGGCAGGCTAACTCCTAAATTTTGCAGGATAGTAGTTGGTCCAGGTCAAAACTGTTACAGGTATTGCTACTGTTGTAGGAGTATAGCAGTGGGGAAGACAGAGGGGCTAACACAAATGATACACAGTCCTTGTGTGGTTTAATTTGCTGACAGAGCCTTAACCTTTGACCTTTCTACAGAGAATTTTTCAAGAAAACCCTTTGTGTGAAGTTGTATCACCATTCAAAGCAAAATCTTCCTTTACTAACTTAGGTGGAAAATAGAGCTGAAGTAAGTGCTGCCTTATTTATTAAGATTTGCTAGATTTCTTTGCTGATACTGAACTTTTCCTCTCTTTTTGATTTCATTAGTCTGCCAATGCTCTTTGTGTCAGAGTTCAGTATATGACATGAAGAGAATCAGCTGACATTTCGGAGCAAGCACCTATTGTCAGCTAAAGAGCAGGAAAGCACAGAAAGACTTTTTGGTTGTTATTAGATAAATATTAATGTATGATCAGTTTTTTCTAGAATGAAGGATGATTACAAGGGCAAAGAGAGCAACACTTGGAGTTCCTGTAGAAGCTTATTTGAGAAGGCTGTAAAATTTAACAAAAACCTTTTTATGGGAAGTGTTTGCTAACATTATAATTGTTGTCTGCTGACACAGTCGTGTTTGATACATCCCTCCAGCTGGACAACACACTGTTTCAGTTCTTAAATTAAAATGGGGGTCACACTGAGTCATCTCCTCTGTTTTGTTTCAGAAAATGTCAGCTTACTCTTCAAGCTGTACTGCCTCACGGTGATGACCCTGGTTGCTGCCACATACACGGTGGCACTGCGGTACACCAGGACAGTGGGGACAGAACTCTACTTTTCAACGACGGCTGTGTGTGTCGCTGAAGTTATCAAGTTGGTCCTGAGCGTGGGCATCCTGGCTAAGTAAGTCTGGGAGTGCTGATCAGTGTTTTGAAAACCAGTCCTTGCTTCTAACCTCAGATTCTTGGGTACTGAAGTGCAGGTATGTTTGAGAATGTGGCTGGATAATTGTGCTGTGGAAGGGTAATTTTAGAGTGGGTTAGAGCTTGTGAGTCCTCATCACCTAAAACTGCTTTGTATACAGCACAATATTCAGGTGTGTACTTTCAACATATTTTCTATGTTTGTATGCTTTGGAATCACAGTTCAGAGTGTCAGCATGGATTATCCACAATGTTTTGGGTCTTTAAAATATTGGTGTAGTTGAAAGTTGGACTTTGATCATCTGCTGTGAGCCATCATCTGCTGAGTTACATAAAATTCTAATGTTCCTATTAATGAATCTTCCCAAACAATGTTACAGACAGACATTTTGCTGTCTCTAATAATCTGCAAACCAATGCTGAAAGACTGTGATCAAAAAATATCAGTTTTTGTAATCCCAGACTGCTGCTAGGAACTAGAACTTTAGTCCATTCATGAGCATCTCAAGTAGGAAGGCTATCAGTCTGCTGCCTTTTCTCTCAGCTTCCCTGTGCTACATCCTTCCTAGGAAGAATCTTTATATTCTGGACTTTTCCAAATCCCAGTTCTTCTTGCTGCTGTGGTAGATGTTTCTCTTTGTGGCTTGTGGTACATCAGAAGGCTAGCTGTTATGTGCTAGAGGATCATGAAGTGACATGATGTACTTAGATTTTCATCAGTTCTTTTCCTCTTAACATATGAATGGCATTTTACTTGCTTTAGGAGTGAGACAATATTTGAATTTGGTAAGGTAACTTTAACACACTGCCACTTTTCTTTAACCTTTCATCAGATGGAATATGTTCGAGAAGGCAGGTGTGACCAGTGAGTAATTTTTGTTTTTCTTTTCATGCACCCTGGACTTCTCACTGCGCCAGCACAAAACGCTGGCAGAAATGACTCTGATGACATGTGGTTCTGCTGTGATTCTCACTGTTGTGACCAATGAGGATCCCACTGGCTCTCTGGAGACTGTAGCAGCCCATGCTTCCCAATAGTGAGGGACCTTTGGGTAGCCTCACCTGTGTGTGTAATTTGTCAAAGCTTGTGCACCTGGGACCCTGGTTGTTTATAGTACACCTAGTGCAGCAGGGTCATTTCCTATGGTTCTTTCTCATTTATTGACACCTGAGCCTTATTTACCAATTAAAATGGGAAGAATCAGATTCACTGAGCTATTTTGGAGGTTGTAACGTCTATTCTGGTCTGGTCAGCTGGTGGGGTTTTTTCTCTCCATAGCTGAGGAAGAGATGGGCACCAGCAGACACCATTCATCAGGCTATGCTTACCTCTCCTTGGTATGGTGGTGGGTATGTCTGGTATGCTGGAGAGTCCAAAAGTTGCCAGCTTTCTAGGAACCTCCCCTTTCAGATCACTTATGAATATACTGAACAGCATCAATTCCAGCATAGCTTCTTTCTGTGTCTCCTTTACAGCTTCCTTCAGTTTTAAATCCTATCAATTTGTCTCACCCAAGGTAAGGTGCCTTTGTAGTTCAGTAACCAGTGAGAAGACAGAGTACTATCTGTTTTTACTATAAAGCAGCAAACATTTGTGTGAGTACCTTTTCTTTTTGAAAGAGACAGCCTTGGTAACTGCAGTATACAGGATACTAGAGTACAACTCTCCCACTGTTCCAGCTGCCAAATTTGTTTTCTTACACGTTATTACATGATGCTTTCACTGTTTACTCTTTAGGCGTCTCCTGGAGGGCTCATTGAATGGATGAATGCCAAAGAATTGTCTTTCAAAAGAGAAGCTTATGATAGTTTAAACTGTGCTAATTGTTAACTCAAGTGTACTCTCTATTTCTCATGCTTATTTAAAGTCCTGTTCACCATCTGGTAATAGCATTTGCTACATTCTTAGCTGGTACATAACTACTTAGCAATTGATGAAGAAAAGCAGACCTGTTTTGCAAACTCTAGTTTTAACTTCAGCTTTTCTAGCAAATGCATTTTCCTGTTGCATAACTGATAGTTACTAGTATTTCTCACTTCTTCATACCTAGGAATTGGCTTTGTCAATGGGGTAATGAGTTTATGAAAGGGGAAATGGCTTTAAAGTGAAAGAAAATAGGTTTAGGTTAGATATTAGGAATAAATTCTTTAGTGTGAGGATGGTGAATCTCTGGAGTAGGCTGCCCAGAGATGTGGTGGATACCCCATCCCCAGAAGTGTTCAAGACCGAGCTAGATCGGGCTTGGAGCAACTGGTCTAATGGAAGGTGTCTCTGCCCATGGCACCAAGGTTGGAACAAGATGGTCTTAGGGTCTCTTCCAACCTGAACCATTCTACAAAGAAAATGGATTATGTTTTAAAATTCAAACCTAGACCAGCATCAAGAAAGCTGAATTCAAGCTAGATAATTTTTTATTTTCTAATTTGATCTTGCAGTGTACTTCTTTGGGCACCTAATTTTGTATTATCAGCTGTACATGGAGGTTTGTTTTAAGTTATTTTTTGGCCATGTACTGAATTCAACTTACAGTTGAAGTTTCTTAGTAAATGCATGCTTCAGAAAGCACATCCACTGCACAGATGAATTATTAGATAGCTCATTTTAAAAACTAAAGGGAAGATGGTGATTGTTAGACTTATTCTTCAATTGCTGAAATTTGGTTTTAGAAGTTAAAGTAGACAAGCTACTGTTGCTGCTGTGACTTTAAAAACGTGATCAGCAAATTCACTGAGCATGGTCTGGAACAGAAGCAGGTGTAGTTTAAATATTATTTTCTTGTTTGACAGCCCATTTTAGTATCAATCAATAGAATCAACAGAAGAAGTTATTACTGTGTGTTGGATTTTTTGTTTTTTGTTTTTGTTTTTTTTTTTTTTACTTCTTATTTTCAAAGAGTAGAACCATGTGCTAAATGTATTTTATTTTCTGTTAGACATTTGAGATAGAAGCACTTTAGTCCAGCTGTACTTGGGTATCACCCAGTTTTCTTGTACATCTTATCTCCCAGTCCTAGATGATGTAATTTGTATTCAGAAATGGGACAAACCAACAAAATTGGCCCATAGTATCAATGACTCCTAACATTTTCTACAGTTCTATATCTAGTGCAATTAACCGTGGTGAGCTGTAGCATGAACTTTCCCTCTTCTTGTATTGCAAACTTCAATTTTTGCTACTTGTCCATGGATTCTCTTGTCATGGTTGTTCCCTGTGGCCAGACACGTCTGGTTTTTTGTGTATGCTTTCTGTTACGGAAAAATACAAAAATAATCCCTTGCAGCTACCTGCATAAAGACTGCTCTCCCCACAGAGGGGAAAAAAAAAGAAAGAAAAGTAAGTATATGCTTGGTGCAAGTTGGGAGGAAGGCAAGGAAGGAGAGAAATTTGGATGGAAGTATCATGAGAGGGTAAAGTCTGTGAATCTTTGGAGAGGAAAAGTTTAACAACTGGAGTACAGAGTCAGGGGTTGATCGGGAAAGGAAAATATGCTGAAACAATGTGGTTAAAGCTATTCATTCATACAAGTGTGCAACAGAACCACAAGGAGAGTTAAATTTAAGAGCAGTACAGTTTGCAAGTTGCAAGGCCTGTGGGAGGGGGCAGGAATGGTTTTGGATGTTGGTATTTGTCAGTACTAAGTAAGAGAAGATTGGAAAGGGGGCTGTGGGAGAACTGGGAAGAGGACTGGAGCAGCAGCAACAAGTCAGCAGCAAATGTCAGATTGGTGTACAAGTGGTAAGGGAGAACCAGTAATGCAGAGGGCAGCTTTGAAAAGCTGCGAACTGGAAAAGCAGCCAGCAGCAACATGTTCTTCCCCATTGCCTGCTCTGTCACACACTGTAATTACTTGAAGGAGAGGTGTGAAATGCAAAGACAGGGATAGGCAACAGGGAGTCCCCACACACCCGCCACACCACATCATGTGTGTGCTGGTGCTGGTCCAGCATCTCCCACAGCATAAGTGAGACTGGGAACCCATGGCTGACTCAGGAGTGAGAGGTTTCTCTGGGTAAGTAGTGTGCAAGGCTACAATCCTTTTTTCACCAGACTGTGAGGCCCAGTTTAAAGGGGATCTGGAAAATCATGGGCATTTCACATCACATGCAACCATTAATACCCAGTAAAAAAGGGGAGATGTGAACAACAGCCTTCTGTTCCACTGCCTATATTGACATACTGCTACACATTAATGCATCTAACTTCCTGATTCCAGAATGTCTCCCTCACCTTCAGGGCTTTCTAGGTTTTGAAAACCTCACTTGTTTTTTGCCAGTTAACCTTTTCTTTCTTTTATGAACAGAAAGTACAACTGATTGTGGATGAGAAATGTTCAGCTCTCCCAAGGGATTCATTGATTTGATTTCTGTTTTAAAACACCAGTTTAGGAATGCCCTTTGTTACGCTAATATTTTATTTTGCAGAGAAACTGGAAGTCTGACAAGGTTAATAACATCTTTAAAAGAAAATGTATTCGGGAGTCCTAAAGAATTGCTAAAGTTAAGTGTTCCATCTGTGGTGTACGCTCTCCAAAACAATATGGCATTCGTGGCTCTTAGCAACTTGGATGCTGCAGTCTACCAGGTAATGCAGGTTTCTGTCAGTAACAGATCTGGAAATATATTTCTCTTTTCTGGTTTATGATGCACATGTATCAGGTATCTGCCTGGTACACAGCACTGTCTTCAGCCTCAGTGTTAAGAGCTAAACTGTGCTTTGTTCTATTCAGAGCATACACTCTGCTGCAGAGCTCTGGCTTTCTGAGCTAAGCCACTCGCTGTTAGAGTTACTTCAAATTCACTTTGTTGTAGCTGGTGATAGATCTGTAGGAAATCAATAAATATAAAAACCTGTCATTCTGTAGTTGAATTTTCTATTTTATTTTCTTGTTTTGGAGGAATTTATAAAACTATGTCCTTGACACTACATTCCCATCTTTTTTAGGTGACGTACCAGTTGAAGATCCCTTGTACAGCTTTATGTACAGTCCTGATGCTGAACCGTACCCTTAGTAAGTTGCAGTGGTTTTCTGTCTTCATGCTGTGTGTTGGTGTTACCCTTGTTCAGTGGGAGCCTGCTCAGGCTACAAAAGTACAGGTAAGAGTTAATATTTTGCCTCTTCAGATAAAGAGTAAATGATCCTTGATCTTTGGCTTTCACTTTATTGTGTACCAGTTGAGGAAGTATTGCTTGTGGTATTGCTCCGGTCTTATTTGTTGGAAAAGCAATGGATTGCTACAATTAGTATAAATTACGATAGCCATCATAATCAGTCTAATGCACCATCCTAGGAATGTCTGAGTAATAGATTGTTTCCAGCTGTTGGCCTTGGTAACACTGTAATTGCTGGAACAGAGAACTTGGAACCAAAGCACTGGGAGGAATTAGGAGTGAAACTCCAGTGCAGTGTGGGTATGTCATTTAAACACTCCCTTCAGAGGCACTGACCTAATACTCTTGTAGGGAGAAACAAGTGTCTTCTGTTTCTTAGGCCATAGCTGCTCCCCAGCTGCATTAGTGGGAAAGGTGAGTCATGCCTCTGGGAGTACTGGCCACAGCCAAGTAGACAGTGCCTCTGAGCACTCTGAGAGTACCCACAGAAAGTGAAACACCACACAGCCACACTGAGCTCATCTTAGGGACAGCCATGGAGCAGCACGTGGTACTGCAGTGAAATGCTAATAATTTTGCTCTACTTAGTGAAGTAGCTCTGTGCCCTGGTTTTGGCTGGGATAGAATTAAATTTCTTCCTAGTAGCTGGTTCAGTGCTGTGTTTTGGATTTAGTATGAGAACAATGTTGGTAACACACTGGTGTTTTAGTTGTGGCTCAGTAGTGCTTAACCACGAGTCCAGGTCTTTTCAGTGGCTCCTGCTCTGCCAGTGAGGAGGGTCACAAGAGACCAGGAGGGAGCATGGCTAGGGCAGCTGACCTGAACTGGCCAAAGGGATAATCCATACCGTATAATGTTACACCCAGTATGGAAAATCAGGGAATTTGACCAGGAGGGGCTGATTGCTGCTGCAGGATGGGCCAGGCATCTGTCAGCAGGTGGGGATCAATTATCTTGTGCATCACTTAGTTTTCTTGGGTTTTGTATCTCTCTCTCTCCTTTTGTTAATTGTACTAGAATTATCAGTAGCTTTTATTTTGATTTAGTTATTCAACTGTGCTTATATCAACCCAGAAAGTTTACCTTTTGTTTTCAGTTCTTCTCCCCACTGTGCAGCTTGGGGGGAATGAGTGAGAAGCTGGGTGGTGCTTAGCTGCTGGCTGAAGTCAAACCACAGCACTCTGGAATTGATTATTGTGAATGACTGAAGTGTTGTATCCTTTTTTTAAAATAATGGTTGATGTTGCAGGTGGAGCAGAATCCATGGCTAGGGTTTGGAGCGATTGCTGTGGCAGTGTTATGTTCAGGATTTGCAGGTACAGTATTATTTCCGTACATGGGCTGCATCTAAAGGACTGGAGAACTCGCAGTGTTTAAAACTCAACATTCTACATTTGTTAACTGTCTTTCTCTAATAGTTTATTCCCTCTGCCCATAATTATCTTCTACTTTTGGTAATTATGGCAGATTCATAACATGATTACTCCCACTGTCAAGCAAATGATAGGAGCATGTACCATTGGTTTTACATCATGCAACATAGAGGGCTGGTTTGCAAGTGGAAGTGGCTTTCAAATGCTGTGAATAAGACTGTAGGGAGCAGCATAATGACTCACTCAGTACATTTAATTAATGTACATCAATTTAATAAAGTTTACTTCGCAATGAATAGCTCCCCTTTGGTGATCACATAAAATACTTGCATTTTTTTTACAAGAGGAACTGAGCTCCTCACTCAGTTCTTTTACCAGCTCAGCCCTGAAATATACATTACCATAGTTTCTGTAGGTGGAAAATCTAACTGGGATATAGAGGGAACATGAGGAAGGCAGAGAGGTAGATTAGTAGCAGGAAGCCTAGGTAAATTTGGTTTTGTTTATCTTTGTTTTGTTCTACAACCAGTGTCTCCCCTCAGTGTAGTTTTTTTCTCTGGCTTCTGAGAAGGACACCAAAACTTTAGGACAAATGAACTGGTGCTCAGAAATAAAGAAATGCAAATTACTTGTTAATTTGAAACTTGGCTCACAGGGGCATATTCTCCTGACTGGATTCTTCCCCCCTCCTCTGTAAAAAAACAAGTTAGTGTCACCCACCTCTAGTACTGTAAAATCATGCAAGAATAATCTTGTGCTGTGCACAGATGCTCATTACTCATGGAAAAACATTCTGGTGGGTAGAGGACGAAAGGAGGAGAGTGTCATTCTTATTTGGTGTTGTTTCAGTGAAATGGGCACTTTGAAGCCGAAATACTAAATAAAACTGTGTAGAGCTCAGTCAGCTTTTCCTGGAAGGTTATGAATTTCCTCATTTAAATAGATGCTCCCAAGCTGCAAGACAAAATACAGCCTTCAGAGTCTCCTAAAACTCCTGCTTTCCCTGAGAATGTGGGTCAACAGCTGTACTTCCAAAGACCTGCAAAACTCAGAGCACTGACAGGCTGATGCAGGCAGCTTGAGACCTCAGGGCTTTCTTCTTCTGCAAAAGGATTGCAGCTTGGGTTTCCTTGCTGACAGCTGAAGCTCTGGGGCAGCTGGGAGGGACTGTGTGTTTCATCCACAGAGCTCCTTGTGGCCTTGGCGCTTTACATGTTGAAAACATAAATTCTATTCAAATTCCCATCCTGTTCTTCCTTCCCATGCTCACATGAGGCAGTTATTTTGCAATTAGGCCTCCAGTTTTGGGACTGATCGTGTTTTACAGTGTGTTTTATTAGTCCAGCAAAATGAAAAAAAGGTCGTGTGTTTTTGTCACTAAGTGATGGAAAAGAAGTTCTTTCTTCAAATTGCTGATCCTGTGATAATTTCCAAGTACCTGGGGCCCTAGCAATGCTTTTAAAAGCATTGGAGGGATAATTTAAGGGCAGATCCTTTGTGACTTAAAACAGGTCTGAGGAGTAAGTTCTCCTAATCAGCCCCCATTCTTTCCTTCATCTTGCCTAGTGGATTTGTGAATTGTATATTCACAAATCTAGAAGCATAATTTTATTGATTTGCCTACTGTTTTCTCCATTTATAACATTTACAACTATGGTTCATACTCAAGCCAAATTTCTGTTATGTTGATTATACCTGGCTGTGCTCTGTGGGTCTTCTCAGGGGGCACAAATCTCAAAGTAATTCTAGGTTATTTTAAATGCTGCAGTTCATTAACAATACTAGTTTGCTGTTTACACTTCAAAAATTTATATTCTTATGAGATTATATCATATTTCCTTGGTTTTATAATTATTTGAACCCCTGAAATATAAATCTGCCTTCTCATTTATACACCATAAATACTCACTGTATTCTATTAAATTATAAATTGCATTTTTCATTAATAAAAAACTAGCAAGGCCTTCCTTGAACCTAACTTGGGGATTTTGGGGGGGTGAGGGGGTAAGGTGTGCCTAGGGCTTCTAACACACGCATCTTTGTGCCACCTTTGTTGGTTCCATATTATTTTTTATACTGTGTGAAGGATGATGTGTGATATTAATCACCAATAAACTTCTAGTCAATAGGGCTCTCACCAGAAAGTCATGGAAGTTGCTGGTAAGAGTCCTGCAAACTGCTCTCTTTGTTTTGGCATGTGGAGGAAATTCCAGAGCTTGGCAGAGTCCTGATGGGTGAGCAGTGGTTAAAAAGGCAGGTGGTGAGGGCCTTGCCAAATGTCTGCCTCTTAGCCTGACAAATGCCTCCCAACTAGTATAATGAAGAAGTATTTGGGGAGTTTCAGTAATGCAAAGCATAAAAATAATGCTCTCCAATGTGGTATTGAGAACTAGAGCTTTAGATTAAAACGAATTCCACTTCCTCAAAACCAACCTGTAGTTTCAATTAGCAGAAGGCCTCGGTTTTGATTTGCTCCTGTAATCAATCCCCTGAAGCTGTGGTTTCTGCCAAGTGCTCTGCCAGCACAAAGCTCCTGAGGAGTTTTCAGTTTCAGTACTGAAGTAATACAGATCTTCCCTTCCTCCCCTACCCCCCAAGAAAAATCGGACTAAAATCAATCTAAAACTAAAACCAACATAAAATTATCTTCCTGGAGACTGTGGATTGAAAAAGGGTAGAGGTAGGAAAGAGTAAATTAGCTAAATTTAGCCCCGGACTTGACCAATGGTTTAGGCCTAAAGGTTTTAACTGCACTTAAACTTAACAGCCAAATTGAAACAATTTAACAAAATATTCTATGAGACAACAGTAACTCCTTAGATGGCTAAGTTAGTTACAAATCTGAAGTACTTGAGAATGTAAGAGAGGAACAGTGTAGTCCCTTTGCTGTAGCATATTCACGCTCACACAGATGTAAAGGAGTTTGTACGGGGTGGAAAATGCCCCTCGAGTTCAGTGAAGTACTCCCATGGGATGCCTTTTCATCTTCTCAGAGGGTCACGGGTTGAGCCTTGAGGAGTGGGGGCACCAACCCTGGATCCATCATTGGTGTTCAGCAGTGGTCTTCCAAGGATAGTGAACTTGAGAGCTTGCTGGATCTAAGAGGTTATCTGGTTTTAAAATGCAACAAGCCATGAATCATTCTTCTCACTGAAATATTTTTTTTGGTTTTGTTTGTTTTGTTGGTTTGTTGTTTTTTTTTCCAGGTGTTTATTTTGAAAAGGTGTTAAAGAGTTCAGATACTTCCTTGTGGGTGAGGAACATTCAGCTGTACTTATCTGGGATTGTGGTGAATTTATTTGTTGTCTACACATCAGATGGAGCCAAAGTTCTTGAGAAAGGGTTTTTCTATGGTTACACATACTACGTCTGGTTTGTCATCTGTAAGTATCTTGTGGTTTTAGTCTTTTGTTTTTCTTCTTTAACAATGATACAACTGATTGCAGGAAGCTATGAATTCAGTCTGACATACTCTCTACTGTGTTTTGAGGGATTTTGTTTAAAAGTATAATTTTCTTGGAAGTTATTCACTTGTTTCAGCACAATTTTAAACTGAACAGCAGCCTAAATAATTGCACTAGCAAGTAGATAATCTTTAAATGAGTTATTTACTGGATGCCACTTAGACATCCCATTCCACTGAATGATCTGCTAAATCACTAGTTAGGACAATGTAGCCCAAAGTGGGAGCACACTAGTGGAGTAAAATGCATAATTTCAAGAGTAACCTACTGCATCTGTACTTATGGTAACACCTTATCTGCTTCCCAGTTCTGGCCAGCGTGGGTGGCATCTACACCTCGGTGGTTGTTAAGTACACAGATAACATCATGAAAGGCTTTTCTGCAGCGGCAGCCATTGTTCTCTCTACTGTGGCATCAGTCAACCTCTTTGGCCTCCAGATAAGTAAGTGCCTTTTTGCCTTTGATTTGATGGCTATGTATATTTCCTCTTGCCCGCCTGCTGTACACAGCTCATATCAAAGCCATCGTTTATGCCCTCTCTCAGTTTTTCTTGTTTCAGCTTCAAGTCTTCTCCAGGACTCCTCTGCACTAATGCATTATCGGTCCCTGTTGTGGTGCACAAAGGTGCCTGATGACTATGCTTTCAAAGGCATCGGTGCTTTGTTCTTTCAGAGGCATCTACAACTTCAAACAGAAAAAACCTTTCTGGTTTAAATAGCTTCATTTTCATGCATCACTTTCTGATGCAGTTTAGTGTGTGATACAGCTGTTTACCTGGGACTACTGTTGATGGGTTATTTCTTGTTGGGTTTAGTACAGCCACTGCCAAATTAATTCCTCAACTGTTTCTTCAAGAGCTTTACACATCTGAGTTACACCCGCTACTGCATTAACTTGTACTCTCCTCATCTGCTGTGGACACCACCATGAGAGAAAGTCAAAGAGCAGCTGGGATTGTGACTGACTGATGTGGTTAATGTCTTTGAGAGGAAACAGCAGATGGCTCTGGGCTGTTCTGCAACTACAAAGGATTTTCTCCCCAGTCAAGTCTGTGTCTGATACTGTGCCTGGCACTCCCGCTCAGTCCTTCACTATTTAGTTGTGGGTAGTTTCCCACCTTAATCCAAAGATGGTGTGGGAAAATGGTGGAAAAACTAACTTTTTGATGCAGTATTAGTGAGACAAAACTTAAGGAAAGTTTGCATAAGGAGAATAGTGTTTGGCTGCAAAAGAGCACCATAAAGCAAGGGATGAAAAGATTTTAAAAACTTACTTGGGCAGAGTGTTTTCTTGACAGCTGACACAAATCAAACCTGAACTAATGAGCTTTCTGTGAAAGCCTCGTTTAATAGAGTTTCTTAATAACCCTGTCTAGACAGGGAAAGGCAAAATAGGTGTTATCAGAGGCTACTTTATCACATCCACTGGCTTTTTATGATTAAGTTTATTGTAATGTAAGCCTGTACAGATGGCACCTGGGACTGCAGGAGATACTTCACTCTTGGTTTTATGACTGTGTAGGGATTGTAAACACTCAAGAGATCCCAGTGACAGAGGATGAAGTTAAATGCTGTGACTTACCAGTAGCTTGCTGTCTTGTTTAGTTTTGGGTATCTTCAATACAGTCAGATATTGTAACTTACATGGCTTGCTGAAGGTTTCATATATGAATATATTTATTTAAGCTATTTGGTCTCCTTTCAGCTTTTACCTTCATCCTGGGTGCTGTCCTGGTGTGTTTTTCTATTTATTTCTATGGATTACCTCGACAAGACACCACAAAAATCCAGCCCTCAGAGACTACGAGCTCAAAAGAGAGACTTCCTACTGTGTGATGTCCATAAAAATGGACAGATGGACAAGAGAAAAAACAGACTTTAAAAATAAAACTGCATTTCTTTTTTCAAAATTAGCCTTAAGCTAGTCATGAAATGGTTTAAGTAGGATAGACTAAAAGCAGAAGTTAGTTCTGTTTTACTTGTAGAATTTCCAGTGGCTGACACTGAGCCTACACTGCAGCTGAGGAGCTGGCTGGATACTTTATGGAAGGTATTCTTCATTCACATCAACAATGAAGAGTCTCATTTACAATGAAAACCCACTGAAGGAACTGATCACTCAATTGTACATAATGTATATAAAACAGGGAAATAGGTTCTTTGTGTATTTGATAAACTGTCTTGCTCTTTGAGGGCAGAAATGCCTGAAAGCTTCATAAAAAAAACTATTAAAAAAAACAACTACTTCCAGCGTTTTCTCTTAAAGTACTTGGCAACTGCAGTTTGATTAATGACAGGAGTTTCTCTTCTAAGGCAGTAAGTACAAGATGATGCAACTCTACCACTAATACCTCTGCTTTGAGCATCACCTACCTCAGGGTGATGAGAGGTAGCCCGTGGTGTTTGGTTTAAAAAGTCAGATGAAAGACTGAAGCTGCAAATTTCCTTTTACTCTTTAAGTGTTTCTGTTTTTGTTTTTTTTTTGCTGTATGTGTGGTACAGGGGAAGGTTTGTATTTGTTTGTGTACCTCTGGCTTAAGTCTGAATGAGTCAACACAAAGTTTCTATCTAAAAGAGCTTTTCTCTCTCAACCTCTCTGTGCATACAGATGCTTGAAAAGGGTTCCTGTAAAGCATGTTTGCCTTTAATTTATTGGTACTAGCTCTGTAATATCAACCTCCTTCCTCATGCTCTGAGGCCTTCCAGATATTTCAACTCTACATTGAGGTGCATTTGGGAAGCGTTGACATTCACAGTGGAGTTGAAATGTGACCGATTTCATGCTCTTAGCTACGTTTCTTTGGACATGGTTTTACTTGAAGGTGGGGCATGTTAAACACAGCAGTAACAATTTCTCTTCCAAGGGGAGATGATGGTCCCCTCTATCTTTTGCCCACTGTTCCACCACAATGCTGCTCTTGGGAGTCAAGGCTTTCATAGTGGAGGGTATTGCCAGGTACCTGCAGGACCTCGCAGGTGCTGCTCTGCCTCTCTAAAGCAGCGTGAGGCTCAGGGGTGCCAAGTTTGCCATGTTTGCCTGTGTGCATAGTACTGAGGGAACACTGTGCTTCCTGTTCCACCAGCTGGGCAGCAGCCTCTTCTCACCAGCCATCACGTCAGTGGGACAGAGGAAGGGCTGAGGAGCAGGGTGTGACAGCTGGCAGTTAGGCTTAGCTGAGGTTCCTGAAGAGAGAAGGCAGCACAACACTCAGGAAAGGGTTTGTTACAACAGACAGAGCACCTGGAGCCCTCGGTACACAGTGGCAACCACAGGAGTGGAAAACTTTGCTCAGGGCAGCACAGTTAACACCCCTTCCTCTACCAAAAGGATCTGATATTTACACAGCAAATACGCAGCAGTTCTCTTTTATAGGAAATTCCAGGTAGACTGCTACCACCAAGTGCCTAAAGAAAGTGATTGTGACAGTTGCCCCCTGCAAATGGCTGTGCCACACATGCTCTTAGGCAGCTGGTAGGATGGAGAACACAAACGTCCCAGTGCAGATGGAGTTTTCAGCCTGCAGTAGCAGTGACATACAGGAGAGGATTCATATTATTGTGGAAAAAATCAGTTTACTAAGAGAGATGACTTGACATCGGCTACAGCTTCATTACATTTGAGTTACGGGTGTAATGCCAAGAAGTTTCATTCCGTTGGCTAGAACTGAGCGTGCAGCATGGAAGAGACAGAGCCGTGCCTGGAAAACAAGGAAAAAAAGTCATTTTAGGGTAGTGCTACAGAACAGGATGTGGTTCTTGGGACAGCAGTTAGATGCAGAGGTGAGAACACCGTGTGCAGCCTGTCCCTGTGCAGTCTCAGCCGCCACTGGGACTCGGATCTACACAAAACCTGAGTACTAAGGAACACACCAATGCTGCCAGAATTCATAGCAGCTGTTGGCAGCCCATTGCACTGTCAACAGAGGGACACTTTGTCAAACAAAGGAAGGTGGAATGTCCAACCCAGCCCAGCCCTCGGGGCAGAGCAAGCAGAGATGCTTGAACAAGAGTGCAATGACTAAAAGCTGAAAATTTTCTATGCACCAGGGGCTAGTACAGCCTGAGGACACCGCTGGAATCCCTCCCCTTGCTGTGCCTAGGTGACAGGCTATCAAGCAACTATAGGCTGCTTTGAAAATTTCACACTCCCTTCTCAATGTCTTTGCTGTTACACAGCTGGCTGTTTGGGAAGGGGTCTATCAAGCTTGCTCCAGAAATGATAGTTCTTGAAAGCTGTTACTTTGCAAGATATTTAGAAATATTTTTATTTACAGGGTAAGAATCTGAAGTTTTCCTTGAAGCTTGATGCAGTTCATCTCCAAAGGCACAAATGCCTACAAGTATCTAAACTCAAATACAGACTACAGCTCCACCAATTCCACTGAATGCTTTTCCTCCACACCACAGCTCAAAACTTAAATGTTATTTCCTACCAAAATCAAATAGGTAATTCCTTTTGAAATAGATGAAAGAGGCAGTGTAATTAATACTTCATTTACTGAGTCATTGGGGGGTCAAACATTGTCTAGGAGATCAGTAAAAAGAATTTGCATTTATTTGGAATGGCACATTAACAGTTGTCAGGCTCTGTGCTTTAGCTAGAAAGGCAATACCGACAACTTGGGATATGTAGGTGGCAAGAGAGAGGAGACAAGATTTAGTTCTCTCCTAATTCTGTATCTTCCCACATAACCACTAAAGGAAACCATCAAAAGTCAACCAGCAAGTTAAAAGCTCAAATGTTTACTCTTAAAACATTCAGAAGTAAAGGTGATGAGAAGGTGTTTGACTGGGTCTGGAGCAGTTGTCCTAAGGGTGCTGTGTTTTTGGAGGACCAAGCAGAGCAGCCCTTTCCGGAAGGCACAGCTGTGAACCGCAATCCCTGCCTTCCCAAAGGGGTGCCGCCCACGAGAGAGCCTGGCTTTTGGCTCCTCCACCTGCGGGCTCATATTCCCCCCAGTGGTGACATAGCTGGGCTGGCAAAGCCCTGGTGGATGGATCCTTCCTCTGGGCTGCCCTCCAGGCTCCAGCCCTGCTGTGCCGTACCTGTGCCACGTCGGGGGCGCTGCCTTTCACGGGAAGGGTTTTGTGTGCCACGGCTGCCAGGTGGCTGAAAGGGAAAACACAGGAGAACGGCGAGGAGGAGTAAGTCATTTGACAAACGCAGCGCTGTGGGCTACAGAAAGCAGCAGAACTGGAAGAGCCACCCACAACTGCAGCATGCCACAGGCTGATTTCCAACAGCTTCTTCACTTGGCTGAAGGACGGCATGGTTTTCTGTAGCCTGTGTGGTGTTGATGGCACGCCCTGACAACTTAATTCTCCTAAAATAACCCCAAAATAATCTCCCCACTTCACACATACCCTCCCACACCCTGCCCTCCATCCTCCCCAAAGAACCCACAGAACAGTCTCAAGACTGCCCTGGGAAGATCCTTGAGAGCCTACCCTATCATTCCCAAGATGCATGATTCTTTAAATGGTTTTCCTTAACTTGTTAAAGCCTTCCCCGTACACAGGCTCTATAGCTTCCTCCACCAAGCCTACACCAGCATTTAATGGTGCTGTCCAATCCCTATGGGAATCAGATATACAGTATGACTTACACTAATAACAAGCTTTGTTCATGGGCTGAGACAGTGGTTAAAAGCAGTTTGGATAAAATTTCCTAGCTGAAATGTTGATATTGAGAGGATGTTATCAGCTAAAATCTGCTCCTTGAGACATCATTAGTCCAGCATAATTTTAGGTTCAGATACTGGGTTTCAGCCAAATGATTATTTTTTTTCTTAAAAACTGTTAAGTTTCTCAGGAGGGTCCTGGCTCCAGCCTTAATCTCTACTATTTATTACATGATTTGCTATCCTACTTTATATATTTCCTGCTTCAGGGAAACTGCCCCACAAATTTGCATCTTCCCACTATTTTTCCTCTTCAAAGCAGTGCAGATGTGAGGGCTGCAGAGCCAGGTCAGGAATGCCTGTCCTCTCTGGAGACACTGCCAGTATCAACAAACACCTTACCTCAGCATGAGGAGGTAGCTGACAATGTGCTTGGGTTGCAGATCCTGAGAAGATCTATACAGGACCTCATCATACCTGTGAAGGAAGGAAAGCGCTGTTTGGTGCTGAAGGGGTACAAGGTGTACTCAGATAGAAGGCTCATCAGACTTGCTTAAGTCAGAACAAGCACACAACCACAGCTGTAGAATTAGCAGAACTAATCTTCTGAAGCAGACTCAAGCCATATCATTAGCACACAACTGATTATTCCTTCACTTGTTCACTTATTATTGAAGGAAATTGCTTCTGCTCCTCATCATGCAAACATCTCAGAGAGGCAGGCTATAGCAAAGAGAACACAAGAGCTGTATTTGCTCCTGGAACATTATGTCTGGTTTTATATCTGAACACTAATCATACGTTTCTAGGAGCAAAAAATGTGATAAATAACCAAGGAAGTCAAAATAGCCCCTTAGAGAACATTGCCTTTAGTAAATGCAGCTAAGAATTTTAAGTAGATAAAAGGAATCTTGCAACATTAGAAAAAGACAAATCCTGGAATACAGAATCACACAGAATGGGTCAAGCTGGAAGGGATCACAGTGGGTGATCTGGTCCAACCTCCCTGCTCAAGCAGGGTTATCCTACATAACTTACGCAATACACTCAACTTTGTAAGACAGTATCAAACAGGGTAGTACAGGCCATCACAAGAGCAATGTGTTTTCTTCCTGTGTTTTGCAGTCCTTTTTCACAGCCTGCAAAAAGGTACCAACACCTCCAGGGCTGAAGAGATTTCAAATTCAATGTGGAGACTGGACTTGCTGAACTCTGCTCAGCTCCCAGGCCCATCCCTGCCACCATGTCCAAGCTGAACTGTTGTGGAATCTTCTTCTCTTAAAGACAAGCTACAGAACTGGGGAGTGCACTGTGATAATGACAGCTCAGCAGTCAGGCAAGAGTATAAAAAAATCCCAAGAAAGAACTCACGTTTTCTGTGAAATACAATGGCACTGCATAAATAAGACAGCACTGGTCTTGCTGAGAGCTGGCTGGTCCTGCTGTTGCTCAAGAGCGCATGCAGCAAACAATGGACTGCAGGCAGACTTCTGGAGGCAATTACAGTTAACAGCAGGGCTTTGCAGCCCACATATGCAGGTCAGAGGAGCCACCTGGTGCACTGGCATGACTTTTGGAAGTCCTAATTTTAAACAGATGGCCTCACGAAGGTCTTAGTATGGTCAAAAGAGTTAACTTGCTGGCACTGCACAGTATGCAATACTGTATATAGGAATTCTGAAAGCTTTGGTCACTTCTGACTCCATCACAGGCTGTGCAACATGGAAAACTCCCTTGTCTCCATAGTTTAATTACATATCTATGAAATAGTGAAAATAGAAACTGCTCAACTTTAAGACTGAACTAATGAAGAACACTACTGCTATTAACAGGTACCAGTTATGCATGTTCAGTAGCTCTGAAGGATGCTGAGCTCGCAAATGTGCATGCACATACTCCATTTACCTCACCACCTCTCTCTTTTCTCACATGACAAAAACAGAACATGAGACCAATATTTATACAGAGCTGAGTGCACTTTTGTGAAGACAGGAAATAATTTGGAGGCTCAGCTACACAGAGTATGTCCCAAATATTGCTTTTTCCATCATATGGCTTCTAAAGCCATGAACACTTCAAATGTTGCAATCCATGTGGCACAAAAGGCAAGTCATTGCCTCAAACAAGCCATTTTTTCTTCCAATCATGCAGTCTGTGCCCTCTCAATAGGTCAGAGGCACATCCAGATATTTATTTTAAGTGAAATGGTATTTGGAAAGAAAATTAGACAAACCTGAGAAGATGCTGAAGAACAGAGATGGCATCTGGCTCTTGTAGGCACGCCACATTTACATCAGTTAGCTCTGCATTCCCATGCATCTGTTCTAAACTAAAACATAAGAATGGAAAACAAATGTTGGATGAAAACCACCTCTTAGAAATGCTGAACAAAAAAACCCCAGTAATCTGTGTTTTTAAGAAAACAGGGTAGGCTCTGCTTAAGCTGAATGGAACACTGAGACAGACTAGATGACTTCAACCTAAGACTAAAAAAAATAAAAAATTTGTCCTGGCCATTCAGTTATCAGCAGGATTAGAGATATGCATGGACAACAGGTCCAGTAACTAAAACGACTAGGGGGGTAGTCAATCCCCATAAATGGTACCCTGGAACCACCAATACCTACAGGACAAGGGAGTACGAGAGGAACAGACCAGAGAAAGTGATCAGGCTTGCACGTTGTCCCTGAACACCACGTCCTGCTACCATTGCCTCACAACATCAGGCTGCTTCACATCTTTGGCCTCACCCAGGAAGGAATCTTACATGAAAACACATATTGAGGTCTGCTCTGGCAGTTCAGTATAATTGATTAAACTGTTTAAACTGAACTCTTCTGAAACACTTTTAAAAAAAATAAACAAACATGTCAGGTGTTTGACCTGAGTCAACAAGAAGGGATCTCCTTTCAATCTTGACTATAAACACCGGGAAATAATGTTAAAAATAATCTATTAGTTACTGTGGTAGCCAAAGCATCCAAGTTCTGCGATGTGGTGTGTTTTACAAGTATGGGCATTTTGGCTTTTAAATCAGTTTCCTTAGTTCTAGGCAACCATTCCTCATCAGTGACAGCAACCACAGAGAAGCTGATCATGGAACTGAGAAACTACATGAACAGTTAGTTCAGTTCCACGGAAATGAGGTAGAAAATTAATTTTAATTGGCCTGCTCTTCTGGGAAGTCTCAATGATTTCTATCTTAAACTCACACTTCTGCTGAAAAAGAGAATGTGTCATATTTAAGGAGTTAGCACTACTACTTAGCAAAGCAGTAAGTTAATAAGGTTAAAATTCATGTCAGACTGGTGTGGAAACACTCCTCTTACCTATGGAGTCTGGCATGGGTGTACTGCAAGAACACACCTGTATCTCCCCGACTTTGGAGAGCTCGATCCCAGCTAAACTGGTAATCAGATGACAGAAGGCCCCGGAAATCCTGGAACAATAAATTGATGTCACCCAGACATGGCTCTTCATCTCAATTTGTAACTTCTCATAGATAATGCAGACACCTCGTGAGGCAGCTCAGACTCACCTGAATTATGAGTGCTGCAAGACCAACCTTCTCTGCTGTCTCCACAGGATCTTGCATCTCTTTGGTTGCTGAAGAGAAAAAGAAAAATATTGTTAAGTCTGCAGTACCATAATGACTTTCTTGCTAATACTTGGAGATGCCAATAAAAGAGCAGATCTTCCATAACTATAAACTAGCAATATGGAAATTGTCAGGATGCATGCACCAAGGAGTCCAGGATATAAATTTCTATTAAAAGCTGAAAACAGCTGTTTCACCTGGGCATTTTCCCACTTCCCCTCCTATGTGTAGCACAGATTTTGAGATGAGAAAGGTTCATTACAACAGGCTATGCAGGCTACACCGAATTTCTTTTCACAATTCTGACAGCCAATCTCCAAAATCAGGGAAATGCAGATTTTGTTGAAAAACTGATAAAAAGCTCCAAGTGATACAAGATGCATAAACAAAAAAAGAAAAGTTGTTCCAATGGCTAATGGACCATTTGGATGTACATTTATGGAGTATTCACACCATCCACTGGAAATATCTAAACTGAAGTAATCTGAACTGGGAGAATCACAGAATCCTTTGGGTTGGAAGGGACATTTAAAAATCATCCAGTCCAAACCCCCTGCCATGTGCAGGGACAACACCTGCTTGTCCATTTTACAAGGAAAATCATCTGCTTTAAAAAAGCTGAGGAGGGAGAGCAAGGAAGATGTATACTAAAGCTGATCAAATCACTGATTCAATCCAGCACCTAACTCCAGAGAGCACAAGAGGGGGCAGCATTTCACTGGGTATGGCTTGGATCTGTACTGCATCAGGAGGAAACGATCCTGGAGCCACAGCCCGAGTGAGATGCAGGCAAACCCTTCCTTCAGCACAATCTGGGGGCAAAGCAGTGACCTCCCGGGCACTCAGGAACAGCCAGGAGGCTGGCAGGGTGACAAGGCAGCAGTGGCAGGCAAGGGAGGGTCGTTCTTGCTGGAGAAAACTGTCAGAGCTATAAATCCTTTGGATGAAACCTGACTGATCCCTGAACTCCAGCCCCAAATCTACTAATGACTAGTTTGTCCCTCCAGAAAAAAACAATTGCTGTCCCTGAAATGCAGGTACTTCCTTCCCAGTGCATGATGAAATAATTTCACTGAATGTTAGAATTTGCAAATCTGCAATTTAGGGGAGTTCACAGAGTTGCAAAGAATTATTGTAATGTTGTTTATATTATGAGAAGTACAAAAAGAAAGAAAAAGGGCATATTACTGTGATTAGTGCAATACGGGGTGAAGTGAAGGGTGGAAAAGATGACACAATGTGATGAACGCAACATCAAAAGAAACTAGTAAGACCTGAAATAGCTAACTTTTTGTGGAAATCATGTTTTGTAACATCCTTGAGCGAACTTCATTTAAAACATCTTCCAGAAAAATTACTTCTCCTCTCCGAGTCTTCATGCCTTGAACTAGACCAAAAGACACATGCTGGCACCTGTGTTGAGAAGCAGCAGGACCAAAATTATATTTCAATCAAGAGAAACTCTTGCAGTGTTTTTTCAGAGCTCTATCAGGATTCTCTATCAGGAAACAGCAATAACAGCTGAATAAATAACACTCCAACATGGGAAGCTTGGTGATATAATCAGTAACTCTCATTTCAGCATCCAAGCTCCATATTGTTATATAATGGGAAAATAATGATCAGAGTTATGATAGCCTGGTCATTTGTGTGCTCTCAGAAATCTCTTGCTACTAGCTTTAGTACAGAGGCCTCAATGCAATAATTTGCAATAAATTGAGGAGAGGCAAGATGTAGACAGATCAAATTACTGTGGCAACAGAGATCTCTTAATATAATTAGAAAAGGAGTCATAATAATTCTATGGTGGCCACAATAAACCAAAAGTATAATTAATCATTGTTAATAATAAAGTACTCATTGTTTCTGCTCATAATAATCCCAAGTATTATTCTTGATCGAGAATCTAAGGCAATTTTAGAACAACTTTAAGCACTGTGAAAGGAGGCAGGTTGGTATTCCTGAAGGCTAAAACCCTGTATTTAACCACAAAAGACATGCAGTCTGGCAGAGAGGAATATGATTTAGTCTGGAGATCCATTACTGACCTTTGCTCAGATTGCTAACAAGATTGGTAATTACAATGAATAACAGCAGGAATACACTTCCCTGCAATAGATACTCTAAGCCTGAAGCATGATTCAAACTCAGATTCTGATCTCTGCTAAAATAAAATACTTCAAGAGGTAATAATTTAATATGCGACCACACAATATCCCACAAGCTATGCCACAAAGTCTCTTTAAAATTGTTTCCCTTTTTCACATCAGGCAGTTATGAAAAACCTGTTAAACGAGAGACAGGGCTGTTTTTCACATCCTGAACACACGGCAATAACTCCAATCACAAATAAATCAGGCCAGTAGGAGTGAACACACAGAATGAAAAGGTTGCTGATAAGGACCTGAGGCCCACATTGCACATAATTCTGAGTGTTTGTTTCTCTGTTGGACTAGTACTAGTTGGGTCCTACAGACCAAATGTCTGCTTGTACTCTGGAGTCCATTACTTGCACACCAGCAACACATCTTGTAGCTTAGTTTCATCCAAAATGCCTACATGATGTGCGCCACAGCATGGTGGTGGATGGACACTGTCAGGAGATTCTCCTCAAAAGAGCACTCCACTGAAATTCCAATGTACGTATTATATCCATTACTGAGGAAAAAGAAATTAACCCCAAAACCAGTATATAATTACTATTTTTAAGTACATACCTTTCTGCCCAGTCGTAGCCCATGAGCTTCAGTATTTGAAATAAATGTTGAAAGTGATTACTTTGGCTTTTATCTGTCTAAGGAATAGAATTGATGCATATCAGAAAACATTACAAGTCTGATAAAGAGTAGTTTTTAACACACAAACACACAATACTACAGTGCCAGTAAGTCATTGCAAGCAAAATTAAGACCTATGAAGACAAGCAAGACTTGGAAATTGTGACAGCTGGAATCTATGGCAATAGGATTTTGAGTTGTGTTAGAAAAAGAAATCCACCTTTTCAGAAATTATTATTGTCATGTCATGAAGGCAAAGACATGAAGTAAAAGGAAACCTTAACATTCTTTAGTTTCTCATGATCTAAGAGTTCCCCATCAAACAAAATATCTCAATTTTGACTTCAGAACCTTGCTGCTCTTGTTATACCCCTGGGATATCACCAGACTCCAAGGGTCCTTTGGCTTAGAAACAGAACATCTCTTTGGCAGTCTGCCTCCAGAATCCACTAGTTTCTATTGTCTCTAGTGTGATTTGTAGTTTTACATCATAAGGCACATACATAATTTTTTAAAAAATGTATACATGATCACAATTTCATAACAATGATTCATCTTGTGCTCTCTTCCACTTTCAGTTACACTTTCTTACGAATTGAAGTTGTTTCTGACTGTATGTAATGTCTAACAACAATCTTTATAGGTGTTTCTAGCTACAGCTGTTGCTATGAGGTTCATTTTCCTACCTAGTTGTTTTGACTGCCTCACTCAGACTCCTTTTTATCCCTCCTTAAAAAGCAGTGCAGAGATAACCAAATAATCACTACTTCCTCATTTGTTTGGTGTTCTGGGGCAAGGAGTGAAATGCTTATCTTGTGTTCCTTCCAACTCTACCACCGTATCAAGCACCTGCCTCCTCTCTCCTAGCTCCTCATAACCTGCTCTGCTCCAGGGAATCACCTCTCTGTGCTGATTCACAAGCAAGGCTCATAAAAGGACAATTGATAAATAGACAGTAGTGGCTGGTGCTTCAAACAAGGCCTCCCAAGTCCTTTTTCATGCACCTTACAGATGAGGTGCATCTCTGCACAAAGCCAGACATCTCATTAAGTGGCTGGCTTTAACGTAGAAGTCTACAGTCTGACAGCATGGATTGTATTTAATTCTGAATATATAAAAGCATTTTCATCTCCTTCTTGAGTGCAACATTCAATGGAATCTTAGTACCTCTTTAATAACATGCCACACATTTTAAAGTATTTTGAGTATTTTGCTCATACCACTGCCTTTTTATGAAATAAGTATGATTTTTTAAAACCTAATTTGATGAATGCACAGATTTACAGCATTACAAGTAGTAAACCAATTTAATGTTCCTTTAAAGAAGTTGATCTGATAAGATGATCTTATGAAATAAGACTCTTGAGTCTCTAAATAATTTTCTTGTAACAAGATTAGGATTCTGAAATATATTTGTATTTCATTATTAAAGACTAAAATCATTAGCATTCTAATTTAATCCCATGAAGTCCTCCTGCCTCTGGTAACACTGAGTAAAGTCCTAACTCACTACAAAGCACTGCCACAAAACAGGAGCAAAGCTCAGCAAGGCTTGCAGTTCCCTCGCCAGACTGTCTGCCCCACAAGAGTCTCCTAAGAGTTTGTTTCACCCTTATTTTATGACCCACTTTCTCAGCCGGCAGAAAGTCAGAAATTATAAAAATACTAACCATGTCCTCTGAAAACCATACAAGCTAAGCAAGGCTGAGAGGACAGGACAGGCTAATCTGTCATTTCCCTCTTGAATGGGACATTGGCTATGACAGACACATCAATGACATCACAATCTGGCTGTGTTGTGTATCTCTTTGGACTTGAAGGAGACCAGGGAGGCCCAGGCAAGGAATTAAACTGACTGAGTTCAGCTACAGCAGCAGTCTGCTCAAGACTCTTGCTCGTATGCTTGCTCACTCCATTAGTGGAAAGTTCAGCTGACATCCTGATTTGTGCAAAGTTAACACCCAACTATTTATTTTTTCTAATTGTTCCTTCTCCCTTGGTCCCTGCTACCTCCTGGTATATCAAACACAAATAACTGTCCATCCACATGAACTGGACAGGAAACATCCTTAACATCTAATGCATTGCACTTTCACAGCCAAACTGCCCTTTGATGCCAATGAACTCATTGTTCCAGCCAGTAGGGGCAGAAAAGCTCCCACCAAAACCAAACAACTTCCCCCCAGAATAACCAAAAAAGTCCCTGTTCTATGACAACACATGAGAGTGGCAAGCTACAGGAAACTTCCTGAAGACTGAAGTTAAAAGGAAGAATGTGGTTCAACTAGAACTTCTACTTTAAACTGTGTATTTAATATTGTGCTTACTGATCTCTCTCCCTGCATCTTGTTATGTATCACACTATATTGACTTTTGAAAAAGCTGTACAGAGAAGGTACAAGAACATTACCAAACAGGACCACATACAGATTTTTTTCCACACATTACTAATTCTGGACTTCATATAAAAGAATATAGCCTCCATAACCTTTTTTTCTAAAGCTGAGAAAAAGATGATTTAAAAGCATCACATGAAATCTCCTTGCTAATATGAGATCAAAAAAGTTTCAGACAAGAAAGGAGACAGTCCTGCTACTGATACTGCTAAAACGGTGAAAAAACAAAATAATGAAACAAAGAAATATAAAGATTCCCTGTCTACAACTGCTTCATTCAGATTAATTAAACAGTACTTCATGTGCAATTTCTACATAATGAAACTAAAGCATTTCAAAGCTGTAAAAATGTACATTTCAGATATCAGGACTTCAGAGTAGACTTAGATTAATTTTAGACCATTGATTTCCAAATTAACATTTTAAAACCCGTTATAATACTAACAGCTTTTTCTAGTTTGTTTAATTATTAACTACAACATTTATACAGAAAATAAAATGGCAAATCAAGTAAGAGTTTCTTTCAAACTAACTGCAATGAATTTTTATAGTAGAGAATAACTCCAGAGCTAATTTTCATAAAATCATAGGAAGGCTTGGGTTGGAAGGGACCTTAGATCATCTTATTCCAACCCCCTGCTGTGGGAAAGGACATCTTCGACTCTACCAGGTTGCTCAGAGCACCACCCAACCTGGCCTTGAACACTTCCGGGGATGAGGCATCCACAACTTCTCTGGGCAACCTGTTCTTGTGCCTCAGCACCCTCACAGTGACAAATTTTTTCCTAATGGCTAATCTAAACTTACTCTATTTCAGTTTAAAGGTATTTTTCAACCATTCTGGGGGTCATGCACTGAAACAGAACCAACAAACACTGCCACACAGAGGCACAGCTGCTGGGCAGTAAGGGCATCCATTTTCCTGCCAAAAATACTGTGTGTCAAAGTCATCTTGCAAGCCAGAGGCCCCTGGGTTACTGGAGAGAGTCAGCACAAAAGTGTGTGCTGAATCTAGAATTACTTACCACATAAATCATGGTATCCCAGCTGTGCTTATTCATTCTGTCTATAGCAGCTGCAAGATCTCTGAAAGAGATAATGAGAAACTATTCGGACTTTGACTCAAACATACCTCACTACTTGCCTCTTACAAAAATAACCCACTTTTTATGGAGAGGAGAGGACTTCCTGAATAGAGAGATCCATGTATGCCTTACACATAAAGTACGTGTATACTTTGCTGATGACACGTCTGAAATGTTTTTTTAAACCACTACCTAAGAAAATTACTTAGGAAACAGTTCTTTGGTGCAGAGTAAGTCCAGTGTCTGTCTGCCTGCTGAGACCTGAGAGAAACAACCCTGTCCTGGAAAACTAACCTGGACTTCAGCCTTAGCTTAAATGGTACAAAGCTCATCTACACACACAGGACTGTCACAGGAGAACCATCAGCCATGTATTCCAATCCGAAAAAAGCATTTGCAATTGCACAAGACTTCTTATGGGATGCTTAGGGGAGGAACCAAAGATAAGAAAAGAGAAGGAGAAGATGATGACAGGGGTGGGTGGCTTGTAAGTCAATCGCTGGTTATATATTTGCCTAGTTCTGTCCTGCACCTCATCAGCACAGTCTGTCCTGTCTTCCCATGAAACTCCATTTCAAACTCTTCTGGGGTGAGGGGGCTCTCTTCTCAGTGTGCACAGGTATTTGGAGTGTCAGTAACTAGAACTGGGGACTACAGCTCATGTAGGCCATGCATCTGTGGCGTCAGAGACTGACTGGACTGGGTGTAAGTGAAATGAAGTGATAACAGCTGGAGTATGACCATGGGTCACAAGGTATCTCAGACAACAGCTGGAGTGAGAGCACACACATCTTCGTATGACTGACAGCAAATACCAAGCTGAATAGCCAAGCAAGTAGGCAAAGTATCCCAGGAAGTCTCCAGATGTGCCTGCAAAGATGAGGCACCCAGAGGAGACTGTACTATTGGCATCAGAGGGTCCAGGCCAACTGCTGGAGAGACCACAGGGACCTCCAGCTACTGGAAGCATACACAGTGCATGTACAATACATATGTATATTAATTAAATTATTTAATAATACACACATCACATAGATAATACAAGTATCTATGTCACAATATCTATCACATACACATATGTATCTCTACACATACATACACATTAATCTGTTTCTTCACAGGAACAGATACTCAACCTAACCACCCAGAGGGGAGCAAAATGCCAACTGTGCTGAGTGGTTTGGCCTTGTGTGTGGTCTTATGGAGCTCAGATGCTCATGCTTACTCCTGGCTGACCTGTGGGCATGGAGCTGTGGCATCTTTGTCTCCTTTTGGCTACAGGATTCAGCAGCTCCCTAATGTGCAGAATTGACTGCAGCATCTCTCTAATACCCTTGCCCTGAAAAGCTGTACAGAGTTTACCCTGAGGGCTAGACACTAGATTTATTTACATTCCTGGCACAAAGAAAGTGCTAAAGCTTCCATATTAAAATGCCCAAGAGGAATTTTAGGATGCTGATGAGATGGCTGGAGGACAGCAATAAAATTGATGTTACAGCACTGGTGGTCCACTGAGTCAATGAAGACATGGCTGAACAAGCAATTATTCCTGTATCACACCATCAATAAACATTTTAAGCAAAGGTCTTTCTACAACTTTTATTATTTGGCAACTATTTATTAGATCCAGAGATCCCTGCTTCATTTTCAAAGTCAGTAGCTGGAGAAAGTCTTATGATTTATGCAAAGAGGAAATTTATTAACATTACTTGGGGGGAGGGAAAGTATTTAAAAGCCATTTTCATCCCATCATAGTTACGTTGCTGGTTTCACCTGCAACTATCCTAGAAATAAAAAGCTTCAAAATCCATGCCATCAGTTATCAATGTGCTCACATTCAAAAGTTCCCTGGCAATGAACACAGATGGGCTTACTTGCCTTGTTATATAAAGGGATGTCCCATCACTGCGCATGACAGTGGAAAATGTTGAGAGATCTTTCTTCTCTGAGAGATCCACAACTCCTGTCCCTTTTCTGAAAGTTGAGGGAAAATACTGATGTCACTGCAAGCTATTACACAGGTAAATTCAGGTAAGACTAAGGTCAGAGCCAAAACCAAGGCCTCTTGTCACAAACCCCACTCCCTCTAGACAGTGTCATTCTTCCTCTTTGAATGACCATCTTCCTTAAGTCTTTCTGAAGATTATTCCTGTAGGTTTGCTGTCACCACTGCTGATGCCAGGGTGCAGCATGCCCACATTCTGGTGCATTCCCTGATTATAGCTTTCATCCCAGTTCAACCAGGCACCTCTTTAATCAAGGCAAGAATCTCATCTAATTATGCTCATTAAATGGCACACACAGCTACTAAACTAATCAACAGCTTAAAACTCCATTAGGAGTTGAACACTGTCATCGTACCTGATTTGTCAAGCCCAGGCTTCTGTGCTAGTCACAGAAAAGGAAAATGTACATTTTAGCTGTGACTGCACAAATCCTGATGGTCTTCCACTAGAACAGCTACCAAAACCATGTAAAGAAAACTCTTCCCCTAGATTATGTACAAACCTCACTCATTTCATCTTGTTTGAAGTTAACTGAGATGTTAAATAAACTACACCAATAGATTGAATGAGTTCATACATTGTTTTCTGAAGGAGTCCTTTATCTTCCAACATCTTCAGAACTTCCTGGGCCTTCTCTTGGTAAAATGATTCTCCAGAATATTCATCAAAGTGCACTCCTAGACGCTGAAAAGTTACAAGAATATCAAAGAGGTAATACCGTTAAGATCAAGGCCAACCATTTTTCTTAAAATTAAGTCAGATGATAGGTCACAGATCAGATGCAGTGCAAAGATTAATGTTATTCCAGGAAACGTCATTTCATTGTTAAAAGGAAAGGATGCTTGGATTTTGATCTAATCAATTTCTGCATTAGAATGAATCTCTCCCTGAGGAGAGATTGGATGTAACATTCAAGAGAAATCGGGCATAACCTGGTTAGAGCAATTCACACACAAATTGTGAGGCAAGTCTCTTACTTGCTGTGCTGGAGGTGAGACCAGTGAGCTGCAGAGGAACTACATGGACATGAAACCAACCCTGTTTTAAAAGGAATTTTAAAAAGTAAAAGCTGCTCACAATCATTGCTGAGCATACAGAAATCATCATTACCATGAAGGCTGAGGGTACATTCAGAAGAGACAAGATGACCTTAACTGTCAAACTTGGTCAGTTCATCAGTTCAATACTTTTTAGTTTAAATGAAATCGAGAGAGAAAGATCTAGCTGTGCCAGTCATCATGTGATCAATGATGGGTGACCTTCAAGATGCAGCTGCACAGCCCAGCACCTAATTACCTTCAGAGGTCAGCCTTCCACAAGAATTATCAAGTGTCTCACTTAGGAGATCTTAATTTAAGAGTACTTTCTTGGCTCCAGTGGTGTTTCAGGGAAGAAGTTAAAGCCCAGCCAGGTTATCTGGATTATAAACTGCTTCCCAATTTTTCAAAACTAATTTTTCTGTCATGGGCACAAACATGTTCTGTGAAACAGCAGACACTGGCTCCACTCATGAGATCACAGTGTGCAACAGATGGCTGTATATGAGCTCAACTCCACCTGCAGAGAACTCCTGCTGCTATAATTTCTTACACCCAATTTAATATGCAACATTGTAACATTAGATCAGAAATGTGAAAGCAGAGTTATCTTCTAATAAAATTTATTACATGGAAACCGTTAAATTTGGTGGGTTGTTGCTGACTTCAAAGATAAAGCAAAACTGAGCAATATTTATCCAACACTGATTTGCCTTGCTGCTTAGCACCACACTTTGAGCTTCAGGACTTCGGAGAAGGGAGTGTTAGTCTAAAGGCCAGTTACCTGGACACCAGTAAATAAAGTATCTAGCATGTCAGCAACTGAAGTGACAGCCTGCTTGGATGAGAAATCAAGTACTGTGCTTTTTCCAAGCAGAATGAGGCATAGCCTGGCATACTGAGAAAGAGCTTCTCCACAACATTCTAAAGTTTATGGGAAAGGCAATGAATTGATAACATTAGAGCAATCTCTGATCCCAAGTGAGTCCACTGCTTGGCAGTCTCCTAGAGAAAAGGTGCTGTGCACTGTCAATTATGTTGATGAAGCAACAAAGAAAGAGACCATTTTACCAACAACACAGAAAAAACATTTGGACGATTTGTACCTTATAAATCCGGATGTATTCCTCAATACTGAGATCTCTAAATTGCTTCCAAATTGACAATGTCTGCTCATCATGTTCCTCCAGTTTTCTAAAGAAATCCTTAGCCAGCTTTTTTGTGTTTTCATTTTCTGCTGCTTTGTTAATCTGCACATACACCTAAAATATGACACTGAAAATGCTGAAGTAGTATAATCGTCTCCTCCAATAAAAACAGTTCTACAAGAACAATACAAATACATTTAAAGATGACATTTTTAACATCAAAATTTTAAAAGACTTGTTAAAGCAAGACATTCCCCATTTAAAGAAAGAATGAACGGCCCAAAGCCCAATAGGAAAATGTGCAGCTTATCTTGAAAGAAGACTAATATCCTAATTCCTCACTGCTGTCACTACCATCCTCTTCATAACCTTGAAACAGCTGCAGCAGCAAAATATGGAAGAACTAATTTATGCATGGAAGGGAACCTATCATGGACTTTTAAACCACAAACACGTCTTCAGAGGACCACAAAATTGACATTTATGGCAACTGCACTGCCTAAAATTGAGATAGCAGTTGAAGCAGCAAAATCCTTGACAGACTCAGTATTTTACAAGCTTATATTCACAGGAAAGATTGATTTCATACACCAGCAGAAAAAGCACCACTTTGAAACACATCTCAGTTTTTGATACAGCCAGGCATACAGCTGAACAAACACTTAAACTGGGAGAAACTAGTTTGGTCTCAAACAACTACTGTTTTAGAATATTTTGCATCTTGACTGAATACTGTTCTCTACACCTAAAGGCATTTTTTTTTAAGGTCATAAAGCCTACATGCTACTGCAAAAGCTGGTATTTTGAAGCTTTAGTGCAAAATTCGAGTATAAAAAAATTTAAATTCTAAGAGTGGACTGAAATTATAAATAAAAATGAAGTAATACACAGTGGTGCACAACCCCAAAAACACAATTGCTTCTTGTTTCTCTTTAAATCAGTCCTACAGCTCTAAAACACCTCAGTGTCAAGAATCTATCAATTTAAATCTGCAGGACTCAGGGATGAGGGAACAAGTGAACAAAGTTTACCTGTGCCAACGAAGCCGGCAAGCTCAGAAGGAGCTACCCTGCCATATAAACAACCTGACTAATGTGCATTCAGCTGCTCAGTATCCAAGTACCCAAATGCAGCTTGTTCCTTTGCCACAATCCAGATTTATACAGAACAGTTATCCTGTGGCACACTGCCTGAACACCAGCATTAGCCACAGTTCCCATTTCTGGCTCCAAGGGTGAAGCACAGCTCAGCCTCATGATAAGCCAACCCCTGAGAGTGCCACACAAGAACCCTGACTGACAAAACCCCATTAACATGGGAGATCTTTCTTACAGAGGATGAGGGCTTGAACATTAGCCATCCAGGAATATTGCCCACCTCTCCTCACGGTTGTGGGGTCTGTGCGGGTAAATACATAAATCCCTTATGTGTATTGTATCTATATCACACCCAGCACAGCTGCCACACAAAAATCACTTACAAGTATCAAAAGATCAACAAAAAGTAAATACTAACTCAGATGGTATCAGGCATATTTGAATTGAGCAAGCCAACAAACCATAACCTGTTTAATTCTGGAAAGACAAGTCTAGTTGGTCTTCTCTGAACTTACCTCAAAAAGGTGTTGCAAAGGACTGGATTTTAGTTTCTCTTTGTTGCCAAAGGATTGGAAACCAACACCCAATAAGCCTTGAATAACAATTACGTACAGAGTTAGACAACAGACCAGAGTATATTGATAGGTTATTTTTGTAAGTCTAGTCTTAACACTGTAACTTTTTAAAACAATATAAAACTAAACAAAAAGAAAATCAAAAGCATAACCTATTATTCTACTGCATAAACACCACCCCCCAGAAATATAACAGCTATAAAATAGTAAGAAATAGTTGATTTCTCAATTCCTTGTGAAAGGAATTTGTGTTTCTAGACTTGTATAGAAAATTATCTTTTACACAGCAACAAGATACAAATGAGAAGCCACATAGTGGAAACTGTCCAGCAACAGAACATGCTCAAAAGTCCTTGTTTTGCTTCCTCCCTTATTAGTATTATCATTTTAAGGACAATAAGAACTAGGATGCAACACCAATTCCTCATACCACTCATGCAATGTTTTCAAGGGAAATTTTTGCTGCCTGCTTGGAATATGGAGCTTTTTTTTGAGCATCCAGTTTGGCTTCAGGACTTTCCAAAAGCCATCTAAAAGGAAAAGAAATCCAAATCCCAATCTTTTTGTCTAAATGACAAGACCCCATTAACTCCTTCAGCAATGCAGCAATATCAACCCGTCAGTCTCCAAGATTATCTGAGGCTGACTTTAAGGCCAGCTTATTCCTCTGAGCCGACAAGGACCAGGACTAATGTAGGAATAGGTATGCAGGTATCCCTTTGGAAAACTCTCTGCAACTAAACAAACAGCACTGTCTCAAGAACTTCCCTCTTAGAAACACTGAGTACAGATGTACAGAAGAAGGCATGGCAGACTAAGAAAAAGAACAGGTTAGGTTTTAGGAAATAAAATTAGTCTAATCCTATTGAGAGGGAATTTAGTTAAGGACAGCTTGTCTAATGACCTCTCTTAGGTAACCAATCTCCAGCACAACTGTCAGCCCTTATTCATCCCAAAGTCATCCTTCCACACATTTTCTGTCTTTCTCATGTTATCCCCAGACCTTGTTACGCTCACCACGTAATGGCAAGATGCAGCACACGTTGGAAGTGATTCTAACTTAGAGGTGCTGACTGGTTAGCCAGTAGGCTAAACACAGAAGTTAACTTTCTCTCCCAGAGGTCAATACATTGCATTTCTACCCCTACTCAGCTGCCAACTGTCGTAACTCCAAAAGAAATTAATTCTCATGGAAATATTTTTCTTTGTCAGATCTGGCTGAAGTCGCCCAAAAGGTTCAAAATTTATTAGGAGCAGAGTGACAGGAAGAGAGATGGACAGATAGTGTGACTGCATACGCTTTGTTACCTTAAGAAACCTGCCCCAAAACTGCCTAAAGGTTGAGGGCCTCTCTGCTATGTTTCAGGAAAATATGTTTTCAATTCTTACATTTTAAAGTCTCTGACAACAGCAGCTGTAAAACTAGCTGACAGATCGTTAATTACAGCACTGCTTCTGAGAAAGGACCATTACAGAATATTGCTATGCTATAATTCTGTGAAGCATGACTATTATTTGTTATAATATCTGCCATATATTTGAGCTGAGCCAGTCCAAACAAAGAGGGGAGTACATTTTTTGAAAGAAATAATTGGAACTACTAGGTCAAAAGCATGATTCTAAGAGCTGTGTGCTGCAAAAATGGCACACATGTTAATAACAGGTATTGTGATCTTTATACCTTCAGGTACCTTTATATTAAAATACATAAAAATTCCTGATATTCAGACTTCAGAGTGCTATTTAGTATCTTCAAAGGCAGACTGAATAAGGTCAGCTGAGAAGCCTTTCATCCACATAGCATTTCACTACTTAACTGTCAATGCCATATTCATTATACAACAGCATAGTGATAAAATTATGTCTAAGGGGCAAACAGAGATGAAATATGCAAGGATTAAATTTATTCAATTTTTGGTAAACTCATTCTTTATTCAATTCTTATGAAACAAATCATAAGCAAAGCAAAGCTCTGCTATAAGCTACTGTTTGATCAGGAAAGACAAGCTGCAGGGGAAATAATATAATAAAGGAAAGAATGTTTTATTACTGCTCTCACAGTCCTGAGAGTGTTATACTGTACTGTCTAAAATCCAAGAATTTAGTCTAGAAGGACAACAGGTAGAACTGAATGTATTTTAGTTATCTACACTTACGAATTTGAACATAAAAATGGAGTGAAATTAGGGTACTGACTTTATAAATTTTTAACCCAATTCTGTTAATAAAATTGATGCCTTGATGTCCCCAAAAACAACAGTACCACTGAAACTGGAGGAGGCAGCATAAGGACTGGAATAACCAAAAGTGACCACTTAACAGACATTGCACTTTGTGTTTGCCATTTAAACATCAATAAATGGACAGTTTCTAGAGCCTACTGCAAAAGAAGTGGGGATTTTCATAGTTTTCAGAGGTGTACTAGCTTTCAAGAATAAGGAAGTGGGCATGATTGCCTTTTATTAAATGCCTAAAAATATGCCAGAATCAGCTTTTTGGGGGAAATTAGAAAAGGAGAGGAGACTATAGATCAACTTAAAATGCAAGATTAACAGCAGAAATCAAATTTTTGAATGATATGGATGGGTAAGCTGCCATACCAGAGAGATAGCTATAGATCCAGCAATGGGACATAAATGATCTCTGGTGTGGCAATAAATATCAAGCCATGCATGCTCAGGCTGCACTTGAGAGGAATTTATAGTCCCCACTGATCTGATGATATCAGAAGAGATGGGGGTGCCTGTGTGTGTGCATACTGGACTGATAGTCTTCCAGTCCCTATTCACTTGCATATTCTCCATCTACACACCTCTCTTCTGCTACATGTTAAGGGGAAACAGAATATTTTGGGGGAAGTGTAGGGATATCTCTAAAGATATAAACTCTTTGGGCCCCGATGTGCCAAAATGTGGCTGTTGTGGAAATTAATTATGCTTTATGACTAATGAGAAAAGGAACAACAACAACAAAAACACCAAAACAAACAAAAAACCAAACAAACAAAAAACCAAAAACAAACAAACAAACAAAAACACCAAAAAAAACTCCCCCAGAACCAAGCAACCAAAGAAACAAAATCCAAACCCAAACCGAAACACATAACCCCCAAACTACACATTTGGTCTGAGAGAGGAGCTACTGAGGGAGAGAGGGACAGTTGGATAAATTTGGTCCTGTTATTTCTTGGACATCAGTACAGGTCATACTGCTGATGGATCAGTCTAGACTGTTTTGTTCAGATTTTTTTAAGGAAATGAGCTATACATTACCTGCATGGAAACAAGATATCATTCCTTATGAGCACAGAGTGAATCCAATGGGCCTACAAAAACTGAAGCTAGACCATACTATATAGTAGAAAAGGACAAAGTATAAAACAATATTGAAACATACCAAACTGCATGCCCCAGTCACCAAGGTAATTTATTCTTACTACTTCATGTCCCAGTGCAACTTTGAGATTTGCTATAAAATTCCCTGGTAATGAAACAAAAATGATATTATTATTCAGTTGTAGGCAGTCTCTCATCCCTATGGAACAGTTTTCTGGTTTTGTATCATCTGTATTCAAAATGAAGAGGAAGAGCAATCAGATGGAATACTCCACAGGATTTGTTAAAACACCTGATCACTGAAAGCAGCAGTAGCAGTAATAGTAAAAAGCAAGTTTCCTTTCTGAGCAGGAAAAGAAAGGCTGTGCACCTGAACAGTGCCACAAAGTGTCTCACACAACAGGAATAAAAACATATACAGGTGGATGTACATGCACATACTGCAAAGTATAAGATAATGAAAAACCTTTTAAAGTCATCTTGTATTCTCACAAATACGTGGCATTATACATAATTCCATCACAGTCAGGCAACCTCATACCAGGTTAGGCAAGCACTCAAAATTCACAAACTGCTGTTAACTGTGATACTAAAAAGAGAACATCAAGTCCTGAATCTCTATTGACTGTTGGAGCAGTTCTGAGCTCTGCACTTAACAGACTATGCTCCAAACCTCTCATATCACATAAGGACATATATATAAGTTCCAGCTGCTCTTAAAACAAAAACGCTTCATCTCTCTCCTGAGCTGTTATAACCTTAGAATTACAAAGAAGAAATATCCACATCCCTTCCTCTATCTTCCTGTACTTCAAGGGTACCTTTTAATTACAACAGTGTTGTAAAAGATGCAGGAAGTTCTCTCTTCTTGTATTGTTAAAACGCTACATTATAGCTTGCAATTACTTTTAATTCCATTCTCTGTAGTTAATTAATTGTCTTACTCTGGGACAAACATTGATCTGCAGAACTATTCCTGAAAGTGTTTTTTTTTCTGTAACAAAGGATCCAGAAATGGCACATAAAAAAACCCAAAATACATCATTTCACTCAATTATCAGTCCATGGAAGAGGCAATTACTTCACATAATTAATAATTATACATGATGAATTAAGTATAGTTAAAAACTAATATGTGATTAGATGCACAGATTTTTGTAGGATCTTCTGCTAAAACCTACAAGCTTTTATTGTGAGATCAGGAAATAAGGGACAAATGCAGTTTTCCATACACCATTAGAGCACGGCACAAGAAATTTATTAATTATTCTATCAGAAATTACAGCAACTGTCTCAGTAATACTGGCATAAAGTAATTAGCATATAAAAATAGCTTTTTGCAGGACAGCCACCAAGACATAATGATCTGAACTGCTCTGCAGTCCAGTGCAAATTGAGAATTTAAAATTCAAAGGACTCTCATAACACCTCAATGAAAACTGCCTTGGGTGTCTTTGAAGACCCATTTTAAGCTACTTCATTTAACATTCACGGTTGTAAAACTATATTATGTGTGACTTAATAAATCTACCAGCAGCACACCACAATCTTTTCTTCACTGCATAATAAGCAGAAAGATTTTAATTAGTAAGCTGAGCCTGACACGGCCACTCACACCCGAGGAGTGAAATGTTACCAGCGCTCCCCTGGGAAGTGAAGCAGACAAAGCAGCCCTCCCAGGAGACAGTGAAATGCACACTCACCTACTATGGTGGAACGCAGATGTCCTATGTGAAACTTTTTGGCAATATTAGGGGAGCTGTAACAGATTTTTACAAATAATGTTTGCTCAGTGGACAAAACTGCCAGATCATCAAGTTAAAAGAATTCAACTCATGCATCTAGAAGAGCTGGAATAAAAGCTCCATTTTCAATTTTCCCATAGGATTCTCTGACTAGCTTCTGTCCTAGACAGCAAGTTTTCCTATCCAACCAGCTTTCCCTCTAGTATCAGTTAAGAGACAGTGTTGTGGTTAAACCACCCCACAAACCAACTCAACAACAACAAAAAGATCTAACCAAAGCCCAGCTGTACTAGTGACAAAGAATTGAAAGTATCTTCTCACTTTTTACACATTTTGGACATGTGGATCATTCTCCTCATGTCCTTTTTAGACATAAGCCAGCACAAGAAATCTTGTGTACAAGGATCAGTAACCAAAATTACATCTTTCCAGCAATGCCCACCTCCACAAAGAAAAACAACAAAAAAACAACTCCCTACACAATTGTTTGCTCAGATTAAAAAAAAAAAAAAAAGTTCAGCTATGAAAATTCAACCTTCAAATTAAAGCCAAGTTTTTACTTTCCATGACTACAGAAGCCTGCAGAGGGAATATTACTCAAGAAAAATACATAAAAAATCTGAGTCAGCCACCTTTCATTCCATCAGCAGGTCACAGTCAACAAAATTGCACTGCAAAAAAATTTTGGGGGCAGCAATAACAAAATTTAGCCAGACAATGTCTGCTTTAACAAGTCAGGGAAGAAGGTATTAAGGTGCAAAAAGAAATGGATTAGTGCCTGGAAATTCAGATTTTGTTTCTTCTTAAGAAAATAAAAAGAAGCTTTCCTAAAAAAGTGAATGCTATTATATGTTAAATGAGAATATTCTTAATGGAGGGCTGTGTAAGGTATGAACTCCTTAAATACCAAGTTTAAAAGCCTCCTTAAAGCCTCGAATCCCTGAATATAATTTATATTCTACTTGGTGAATATATCAGTGTCAAATACAGCTGAATATAATACTGATTAATATAGTTTAACATACAGGCATCACACTTTACAGTAATGAATATCAACCAGAAAACATCACTAAGCAGACAAGGCAATTGTCTCAAAGGACCCCTCAGATGTGCTCACCTGAACTCAATCACTGCCTTTTGTCTGGGAACTGTAGAGAAAAGCTCACTTTTTACTCCATACTCTGAGCCATCTTTCCACACCTGCTGCAGCACAGTCTAAAGCACAATTTAAAAAAACCAAACCAAAACACATACACAAAAAAAAAAGTTTAATCAACAGAAAGCATCACCAGGAAAACTGTTTACCAGGCACAAAGGAGACTGATCCCACATCCTTTATTCACATCAGTAATTAGATGGCTGCTTTGCCAAGCAAACAAGGTCTCATATGCAGATAAAAATGCCACTAACTTTTGAAAGCTGTATTTGATCAAATAAAAAACTTAGGAGAAATTATAGGCAGAGATTTGGTGAAAATTAAGGCTGAATTTTGTGAAAACCTTCTACTCTTTTAGTACCAAAGAAAGCCAACTCTTCAATCCTAGTGTGTCCAAACAACTCTTCTTCCTCTCTCCCACCTGCAAGTATGTAAGGCCAGTATGAGTGATCTGTACTAAAAAAAATCTCTGCTTTGAAAGCCTGGAGACTGTGTAAAATGCCTGAAAATATCCCTCAAGATAGTTTGTGTGAGTAATATCAATAATGTGCCATAGCACCAAGTCAGTCCCTACAAAAACTGAAATGTGTAAGGTCACACAAGCCAATGCACTACTGACCTAATCTATGAAGCACATGAACTGGACAAGCTTCCTGAAGATAACAGAAGCCTTTAACAAAGGGAAATAAAGTGAAAATCTCACTTCATTCAATGGAAATTTTTCTCATTTTTCCCACTCAAAAAAATCACTTTTTTTTCTGCAACAGCTATTGATTTTTTTTAAAAGGAACAGCATCTGTAAAAAAAGCCTTTAATTCTGTTCTTATTATGACACCATCTAAGAAGTCAAGCTAGACACATACACAAAATTTACTTATAGACCTATCTCTAACAGCCACTGGCTTGGTTACAAGCTATATGTATACTTCAGCCAGGATACTGAGGAATACATCTTCTCTTTGCGAATTTTTTATTTGTTTGTTCCCTTGACTGTTTTTTTTTCAGTGAAGTATGCAACGAAAGATTTGCTATCAAATACTTCTATGTCAGGCAAAACTAAGAGTATTTACAAGATCAAAACTTTAGAGTTGTACACTGTAAGAACTCAAAGTAGATGTAAATAAATCTGCATTTTAAAACAGAGAGAAGGAAAAAGAAGAGTTATGATTATTAGCGAACAGTAGATGCATTATTTCCTCACAGAAAGAAACTTTATTGAGCCTAATTTCAAATTCTAGGCCTACATAACAAATCAGCAACAGGGATCCTCAGGGAAAACTTGTGAAAAGACAGTTTTACATAGAAAATACCTTCCTAAGAAAATAGTAGGTATTCTGTAGTTTTATATTGAGAAAATTTATTTTTACCTTAAAGCACTTGAAAGATACTACTCACCTTTGCTAATAATTCCCTGTTTATTGTAAAATTCACCGTTCCTGGACCAGCGCTGATCTCACTCACTACTGAATCACATTTTAGCTAAGAGAATAAAACAAAACAGAAACTCTAAATGAAAACAGGTGAACTGGAAAAGTGTAATTCAATACACTGTGAATATTAATTTAATCCACTGTAAACATTAAGTGTTATTTATTTGTTTGAAGCAATCATAAATGGATCATTTCACCAATGCTGTTGGAAAAGGGACTATTTTATTATTTCCCATTCATACTTTATAAGTTCTGAATATAACTCAGCTGGAAATGCCACACATGTTTCACTTCAGACCCTGCTTGTCTGTATTTTCTTTTGACTGGGAGCAGTGGTTGAACTCTTTGTACAGACAAAAGCTGAGGTACATTTGACAACTTACACAGCAGCTGCCAGCACTTAACAACTAAAAAAAAAAAGTTTAGTGACAACATTCTGCAGCACTCAGTGTCACAAAATAAAGATATTAAAGGCCAATTTATTAAAAATATCATTTACAATTTCCATAAGGCACATGTCTTGAAAATTCTGAACCCATAAGGCATATTTGGCCAACCAACACCTAATGTCAACACAAATTTGGGTCTCTTCACAGGCCAAGAGGTTTAGATCTCAACCTGTCAGGTTTGAGAGTTTCTTATTAAACTAGCTATCTTTCACAGTCAAGAAGTTGTCTAAAAAAAGGAGAAAGAGGGATGGAAAGCATGTAAAAATATGACACAATCACCTTCTCGCTGGCTTGGTATCTAAGAGAGGCAAGCTATGCATTCTTACTGAAGCTCATCACCATGAAGAGGAAATTGTACCCCCATGCTAGGTCTCCAGCTCAAGACAGTGACCTAACCAAGAGAAATCACAGCTAGCTTTGAAATTGTTTTATTTTAACAAGCTCTGCTAATAACAAATTCCAATGCTAACTCACAAGCTACCTGAAAAAACCATTTATTGTGTTGACACTGAATCTTCCACCTTGCTGTTTCACAAACGGTCCTTTCTACTTATGGGGCAGAGTGAAAACAGAAATACTCACTGGACTTTCTCCACAACATCTGTTCTGATAAATGTTTTCTACATAATCTGTCATTTGTCACATCAGTAATTTTTGTTTCTCTTATTAAAGAGTGCTCATTCGTCCTCTCCACAGCTTTAACAACCTCTTCTCCAAGCGCCATGTGGTCATGTACTAACCAGATAAGCCTTTGTGCCCAAGGCTTGGACTAGGATGTCACTGTGCAGTACAGAAGCACTAAAAAATCCAACACAGCGTCCCCTCCACAAAGAACTAACAATACAAAAATAAAACAAAAATCAGCCAGACAACTGAAATCAAAAGCCCACGGAAACAAGACCCTTCTGACAGACAATTTTCAGTACTTCAGAGCACATTGCTTCATTTATTGTCTCACTGCCCTATTACTTAGGCTATTTTAGTCAACTGTAAAAACTTCTCTTTTTGCCTAACCTAAATACCCGTATTTCAAATATTGTGGCCCATTTCCTCAGAAGAGACTAAGAGCATTCGGTTGAACCTTAAGGCACTCCATGAACTGTTTATCATGACAAAAACTGGCAACTGCCGGCATTTTTCTGACTCTGCTACTTTTTGATACATGGTTATATTTTGCTAGTTTATAAACTGTTTACCTTCTTTGGAAATGACACAGCCAATCTAAACAAGTTAAACTTATGTATCTTATTTATTCGACAAAACAAATGCATTTCATTTATTCAACAAAAAAAACATTCCCTAGAGATTATGAATTTTTATTTTCCTTTGTCTAGCTGGCATGGTCTATTTAGTTTGGGGGTCTATTGATGGTCTATTCTTCTTTACTGTTAAAATTGCTCCTCCATGTAAAGCTGTAGGGATAAATGTTTCAGGATTATTTACTGAGCCACAAACGATAAAGAAGGGAGGAAACTCACACCTTCCTAAACACTGGGAATAGCAGCTGTTTTCAAAATGACACACAAGGAAAAAAAATAAAACTAGTTACTGTGATGGTACAGTCACTGAAACAGATTGAGAGGGAGACTGTCAAATCCTTGGAGGCTTTTAATACCTCATTAGATTTCAAAAGACCTCAGCAACTTCATCCAAAACAGCTGCACTGGGGAGGATATGTGAATAGATAACTTCCAGAGGTCCTTCCCAACCTGAATTATTTCATGTTTCTAGATCATCTTTCAGTTGTTTCAGAACTTTTTGTTGTATATCTGTGCATCATTAGTTCTTCCACCCAAGCCAGAATATTTATCTCGCTAGAACAGGTCCAAGACATGGATAACTTCAATACCTCAGCAGTGAAGAATGATGTGAGAAATAGTTTAGCTCCTCAGCAGTATTACAACTGGTTTCACTTGTCCCTTTTTCAGTATTAACACCCCAGCTACTGCCATTTCCCAAACTAGCACATCTGAAAAAACTGCTGTTCCAAGAAAACTTAATTTGAAGCAGGCAAGGATTTGAAAGTTAGGCCTACTCGTCCCACAGGCCAACTTTATCTATTGCATTACCAGAGCTGGGTTTTGCAGTCTTTGGTTTTCCAAGCTACCACACATTCAATTTCTTCCTCAAGTGCTGGGCAACCCTTTAGACACCCACCTAACTTCACCAGCACTATTTACTTCAAACTGTTTGCAAACAACAATTTCACAAGAACCTTAACCAAAGCTGCTTCTCCAACTCCCTGTGAAGATGTTGTGTACAATTACAGTAAGTACAGTCATCAAACTACTTCGACCCAAACAGATGCCTGGAGAAAGAGTACTTTTTTATCTTATTATGCCCTTTACACCTCTAATCTGTAAGTTCATTGCTACATAAATATATGATGAATTCACTGGCATACCCTTTCAGCAAGTTGCTGAGCTTGAAGATGCAGGTCTTGTGCTGAGCAATCACTAGAACTGTTTTCTATTACGGAAGCAATGGAGAGCTGGAAATCAGCAACATGCCTGAAAAGAAACCCACAACATGTGAAAATCAGGGAGAAAACCTGCTGAAATGCTGGGGAATGTGGCAGATCCAAGCTGACTCTGCATATGACAAGTGTAATTGCCAATCATAACCCAGTCACAAATATTTGGAATAATTATATTTAGAAAGCTGGACTAGAAGGCCAAATATCACCTTTGCTCTAATACAATCAGAAAGTAGTTATGGTGAGAACACCACCTCAGAATAAACAAAAACTCTGCTCGTGAATAAGTAAAATGTATTTGCTAACATTATTGCAACTCCTGAGCAGGACACTGAAAAAAAAAACCCACGTAACTTCACATTGGCTCTAAGCAGTTTCACATTCAGATCACCAGTGTTGAAGCATTTGCCATCCATGCACTGCCATTAATTTGTACAGCCTTGTAAGCAATTATATTTACTTTGAGCTTTCTTGAAAAAACACAAGGATTTAATTCAATTGAACTATCTTATTACATTGGTATAAAAGGTTTGGGGTTTTCTGCTTTTTTTTCCCCCTAAAGTCTTGTTAAGCTTTTGCAGTAATAGGCATGACATAAAATAATAAAATATGACCAGCATTGTAAGATAAAATGTAAACAACTACCGTTTTTTGGAGACAGGAACTGCAGATATGGACTTTATTAGATTCTCTGGTGGCAGATCCAAAACTTTTGAAAGCTAAATTGAAAATAAAGAAAAAATTGACTTAAGCAAAAAGACAAAGGTCCAAGAAAAAATACTGCTCCCCATTTAAATACCCACGGAGGATGCAGCTTTTATATCTGAAATCTAGTTTCGGTCCAGGTAAAAAAAAACAAAGACTTCATAACTATTGTGAACAATACAATAAAATACAAATCTAAGAGATGTTAAAGGAGCCTTAGAAAAAAGGCAGGCCAAAACACCATAGAGAGTCGATTTTTTTTTTGTTTTTCCTCACGAAGGATCCCATCGAACCCATTGTAGACTAAAGTAGCCTTGGAATGACAGAATAGTTTGGATTAGCAGGGACCTTAAAGATCATCTCGTTCCAAGCCCTGCCACGTGCAGGGACACCTTCCACAGCAGGCTAAGCTGCTCAGAGCCCCGTCCACTCTGGCCTGGAACATTTCCAGGGATGGGCGCCATCCCTCCCTCACTCCATCCTAATCCCGCGGGAAACCCCAAAGCGCGCCCCGGGCAGGAGCGGGGCGGGGCGGGGCGGAGCGGGGCGCGGCGGCGCGCGCCGAGCCCACGGCGCAGGGCCGCGCCTACTGTGGGCCGCCCGGGCAGGGGGGGACATCTGGCTCAAGGGGCACTCCCCCTCCGCGCCAGCCATGGGAAGGAACGGAGCGTACCTGGGAAGCAATGCTTCTCCGGAAGGAACCTGCTGCCATGGCCGCACGGCCCAGCGGAAGCTCCACGGCCGACCCTTATCCCCCCCGCCCCACTCCTTTCCGCCCGCCCAGGGGCGGGCTGGGCCGTACCATTCTCAGCTTACAGGGGGAGGAGGAATCGCAGGGCGCAGCGCAAAGCAGAAGGGGCCGTACTACTGCTCAGGGAAGGGAGGGGGGAGCGGCGCGGGGACGCGCAGGGAGGTGGGCGGTGCGTCGGGAGCGCGGTGCACCAGGAGCGCGCCTACGCGGGAACCTCGTCCTCCTCCTCCTCCTGCTCCTGCTCCTCCTCCTGCTGTTCTCCGGTACCGGCGCGCGCGGGGCGACATGAGCACGTGTTCCGTGTCCAAGGTGAGGAGCAGGAGACAGCGGGGAGGGTTCCCCAGGGAACAGCGCGGCCTGTGCGGGAGCTGGACCCGCGGCATCGTCCGCCGCGTCCTGCGCCCGCTCCTCCTCCCGCCTCCTTCAGCCGCTGCCTTTCCCGCCTCCCTGGTGCCCAGGTTCCCGGTTGTCCTGTTCCGCTGCCCGCCCCTTCCCAAAGCCTTGCTGGCTCGTCATCCGTGCCCGGCCTCGCTTTGCCCAAGGCGCTATTTGCCCTCAGAGCAGTCCCACAGAATCACGGAGTATCCTGGGTTGGAAGGGACCGCAAGGACCATCGAGTCCAGCCCTCATCCCTGCACAGGGCAGCCCTAGAGTCACACCATGAGGACTGAGTGACCCCGCAGTGTCACCTGCCCGCTGCCTTCTTGCCACAACAAAACCCATTCCTACTTGGAGTAAATCTCACCCAGAACAGAGCCAAGGGTGCTGTGACTGTGGGCTTTGTCGCTTCCGGGTGAAGTCTGGCGGCATTGCTTGCTGCCACACTCATTGCTTCACCCACCCACTCCACCGCCCCAAAACTAATAGAACTAAAAGTGCTGTCACCCACATGTAACTTTAAATGTCTGTTACTGCCTTGATGTTTCCGAATTGAGAGCTTTTATGTGAGCTGTGTTCAGAGTGGGCAGTAGGCATAGTGCGTTCACCAGAGTGTTAATGAATAGCGAGATTGAAATGTTGGATTGAAACATTTAACTTATTTCCTTTCTTGCTTGATCATACAGTGAACAACAGCAGTTCTTCACAGCGTGTGTTTATCATCACAGGAAGACTCCTGCCCCTTCCATTGTTTTGCACTGAGTTTTGATATGCAGCTGCATCCTTTGGTGTGGAAGGCATTGTGCAAGTTATTACTTCCAGAAGTGAAGTGCTCCCAAACAAATTTAAAACTTAATGTGAAACAGGTGGATTTCACTTTTGACAATGGCTGTTGCCTGATAGTTTGGAAGTGAATCATGTCCCCTCACCTTGCCTCCCACATTTTATATGTAATACTTCTTTGCAGTTTTATATTCCAGTCTCAGCCACATTCAGTGGTATGGAAAAGCCATTGTTTGCAAAGCATTCAGCAGTATTTGTGTTTGGTTTGATTAAACATCCATTCTCCTTTTGTGTACACGATTTATACTTACTGTGACCAATTCCGTTTATGCATGCAGCAGCACAAATAAATCCATAGGACACCTTTTTGCGGTGGAATTGTTCCAGAGTGTTTAGCACTTGTAGAATAACCACTACATTTGTCCAACTGTTTTTAAATGGTCTCTAATATATGTGGTAAAATGGAATGTATCTGAAGGCATCTCTGGTTCTGAGGCTGTTTTTCAGAGAGGGTCAATGTAAATGTTGGTGTTTTACTGCAATTTCTTATTTGTGTAAGAAAGGAAATAATGTGTCTGAAGTCAAACAGCAGACTGGTGACTGTGAGCAAAATTGGACATACCTCTGGTGTTTGATTTTCACTACATTGTTCTTACTGTAGTGGTTGAACTATTCTAGGCTGAGTTCAGTAATCCTTGTGTAAGCATCTCCACTGGGAAATATGGGATTGAATTAGTCTATTTGCAACACTTAGGTGTTTCCTTCCACCTTGCAGCAGGACAAGAAATTCATAGAGAGAGTTGGGCAGTGCATGTGATTTCTGATATATAGGAAATCTTTACAACTCTTCAAAAGATATGGGCTTCTATAGAGAGGATTGAGGAAGAAATTTCAGATTTTCTAGAAGAAAATTTAAAAAATCTTCAAGAACTCAAAGCCTAATACTTGCATGATAAAATAGGTGTAACTGGGAGATTACTTCTCTGTACAGGAATTCCTTGGAACAGATGGTTTTATATGAACCTTTCCCAACCATTTGTCATTCTGGTTCTAACCATCTACTTTTTTTGAGTTGGGATGCAGTTCACTGTGGCTTGGGCATGTAATTTCTTTTTATAAGTGACTTAATAATACTTTTGGATTGTGTTTTCCATTCATCTCAGCCTCTTGCCTTTTGTTTTTTTTGACTGAAGCTGTACTGAGAAAACTGTACTGGTGTGTCCCCAGGGAATAGTTTCCTTTTAATTCTAAACCTGTTGGAGGTTTTGAGACATTTGAAAAATCTGTTACTGGCCCAGTTGATGGTTGAATTGCAAAACACAGTGGAAAGATGAAAAAATTCCTAACAAGTGTGCTGGGTTACTGCTTCCACTAGTGTTCCAGTTTGAAACAGAAATATAAAGGGGCAATATGTAACTTGATATTCTTAAGAGGCTGGCAATTCAGTGCAAATTATTGGTTTAATGGAGCACTGAAATAAAAGGACAATGAAGTGGCCTCTGGAGCCAGTCAGATTGATGTTTGTATTGAAGTCTGTTTGAGGTTTCTTTGCTGTTCTCCAGGGCTGCTTTGTTTTTAAACCCACTACCAAGAAGAGAAGATTGTCTGAGAAAACAGGTTAGTGCATTTTCATTTATGTTTCTGTTTTTGAGAAGAGTTAATCCTGAAAGGTTCATCACATCTGATTGAGTTCATATTATGAGTTCTGTCATAGCTCTGTGAGATTTTCTCTTACTCCTTGATTGCTGAAAACTCATTTATTTGGAGGAATGCAAGTAAATTATTGGCTAGAATAAATGCTGGGCCTTTTTTCATCTCCAGCAATCAAGACTGTATAGCCATCTTTGTCCTTGCACTTTTTTTTAACAAGAGGGCTCCTCACCGTGCTACCATAAGTTTTTTACTAACAGACAAACAATTCACCTGGAGGTCTGAATGAGCCATTTTTAGGTTGTGGGAGTCAGAAATTATATCCCATGCATAAATCTCAGATTCTGGGTATTTTGCCTAAGTTTCTTAGGGAAAAGAAGGAAGAGTAGTATTTGCTGTATACATTTTCTCTAGCTGTGTATGCGGGTCAGTTTTCATTTGAGGACTGACTCTTCTTGGAACCAGAAATAATGCATCTTAAGTAATTGCTATTTGAGACTCAGTTGGGAAACTTACTGTTTTTATTCCCAGGTTAAACTATTTTTATCATCATTAGAGCTATGAAAAGGTATGACAATTTATATGAAAAAAGATGGAGAGGGAAGTAATGAGGCCAGATTTTTATTATTGCAACAACCAAGGCCTGTGCATTTGCACCACTTTGAAATTTTATCCCTTACTGGATATTACATTTTTGTTTTTGCAAGATTAGAAATGCTTGGATAAACTGCTAAGCATATTGTTCTAGTTAGCAGATGCTTTGAGGTGGAAAAGTGAATTTGACTGGACTAGCCCTAAAAGAGTAAAAGAGAGAGGCAGAGGTGAGCTGGTTTGGCTTTTCATAGCAGTTGGTTAAAGTGTTGTTCTAAAACATGTACTTGGATGTGCGTCTGTCCGGTCTGGAAGCCCAATCCTGTCAAAAATGAAGTTTTAGTTGTGAAACTCCTCTGCATCAATAGTTGATGATACTGTCACACCCCACAAAAGGCCTTTTGAGGACATTTGCGCCTATAGTTTGAGTTTTGGTAGTGAAAAAAGGATGTTATGCCTTGTTATGTTACCAGATAATGTGGTGGCTGGATTTTCTTCAACTAAAAGTCTAAGATCTGTGTAATCAGCGTTGGTTATGTATTCTAACTGATTTTTCTTAGGGATACAAATGCGATGATAGGTGAGACAATGAAAATGGAAGTGGAGGGATGTCTCTCATTTGTCATTTAGAGACCTGTTTCGGGTGGGTTTAGTGCTTTAGGAGATTATGCTCATCAACTGGCTCTTTTCTAGAGATCAAGGCACTGCTGGTGCTCCATTGAATGGCAACCAAGCGGACCCACAAAGCTTGCTGAAACCAGAGAAAAATGATGATGATGATGTTTGTTTTACTTTAATAATAAAGGCTGTTTGCTCTGATTTAGTCTTTAGCTTATCTGGGACTTGAGATAGAAGCCTCTTCTTTAGCTTTTGCCTGCATACTTGGATAATAGATTGTGCTTGTTCCCTTGCTTATTCTACCAAATACCGGCAATTAATTAATTGCTTAAGANTCAAAGAAAAAAAAATGTTTTGTTTTAATGAGCTTATTTGTGCTTTCTTTTGCCTTCTGTGTTTCCAGCTCATGACTTCAGAAGCACAGGCAGTGATTCAGAGGATACTGAGCTACGGTTTGTCACTTGTCAGTCTTTATGGAACCAGGTCAAATCCGAAACACAGGTGACTCTTGTGCCTCCCACTAAAGTGGTATTTTGCATTTGTAACAATGCTGCTTGCTTCTTTGTTTCTGGGGATCTTTTTGACCTGCTTGAAAGTGCGTGGCGTTAGTTAAAACAATAGGAGGGCCAGAAGTATTGACTGTCCAGAATATAAAGTAGTAATAATAAATGCATCAAGTACTCATATGTAACCACATAGCTGTACACTTTTGCTGCTTCAAGCTGCTGCTTCTAAGCTTCTCTTCCTAGTAATTGTCTTCTTCTTTATTAACTCCTGGCATGCTGTTTTTTCAATTTAGTTCATACTTGGCAGCCCTGTGAGGCTTTTAGGCTGGTCTTGACTAGAGTGTTCCAGAATTCATACACAGCAGCCCACGATTCACAGTGGATGTAGGTGAACACAGCTGCATGGATGTCAAATACAAAATGACACTGCAAATACAGCTTATTGAATTAGTATGGATGGTGTGAATGGGGACAGAGTTAATTTCATACTGAACTGTGGCGTCCTGGCTGTTGTGTGTTACATGGCATGCTGTTGTTGTGTCCCTATAGCCAGCTGGCTTGCATTATAGTATGAATAATTGCTTCCATGCAGCAGAGATTTCCTCCCCTCCTCTATTCAGTGTCACGGATTCTAGGCAAGTATTTCAGATTCTTCTGCTTGCTCTTGGGCTCTTTACGCATTAGGAGATTTTTTTTTTCCTGAAGTTTGTTTTGGGATGTGCTGTAGAAGCCAGATGGATGTAGCTTAAAATCTGCATCCTTGGGCTAAGCTCATAAATTCCTCTAATTCTGTTCCAACCCTTGTTTTCTTTGAGGCTGTTAGGAGTTTTCTAGATACTTTCTTCTGGTCTTACTCCTACTGATGGAAGACAGTTCTCCTATACTGACATATTGATAGCAGCATTTCCTTAGAGTTTGAATTGCCCAAGGGCAGATTATGTGCAGTTATTTCAGCTGCTACAGAGAATTTTCTTCATACTTTTTCTGGTCTATCCATGATAACTTCCCTACTGAGTTTTGAATCATCATCCTTTTATCCCACTGTTGGCAAACATGGAGCTGGTGGTTTTTCTTACATGTAAAACAGTGTGATAATTTCGGTTGGAAGGGGCCTTAGAAAGTCTCAAGCCTGAATTCCTCAAAGCAGCATCATCTGTGAGGTCAGACTGGAGAGGTGAGGGCTTTAGCTAGTCAGGATTTCATTTCTTACATGTTTTCAACACACATACCTGATCTGTGGCAGAGTATGTGGGAAGCATGTGGCTTGCTGGTTTGGGCTTTTATTCTAGGGATTCTGTTAGTGTGCTAAGGGAGCCTAGCAGGACATTCTCCAAAGGTTTTGCCAGGGCCCTGCTGCCTGGTGATTTGTTGGCAGACCTTGTGCTTGCGCTGGTGTTTTCAGAAGTGGTCTTGCAAATTTCTTATGATAACTCTCATCAAGGACTTAGAGAAGCATTCTTCTCCTGGCAAAGAATTCATTCTACCAAGATCTGGGCTAGAAACAAAAAGGCAAAGTGCAGGGCTGAAATACAGTAATTTTTGCTCTAATATGAAGATAATGGTTTTCAGACCACATAACAAGTAGTCATGACAAAACCTGGTGTTGTGGCAGTAACTGAACTTCCAGTTCCTGTGACTTTTCCAGAGTGAGAATGCCATGTAAGTAAGTGACTTGGTCACTTGAGATGCAGAGCAGCCTGGTGAACTTTCTGGAACATTCTCAAAACAATTATAGTAACAAAGTTGTTTTGACAAGAAAAGACTGATGTGTTTTAAGAAAGCTAGGTAAATGTGTAATGCTATAGCAGACTGAATTCCCTTGTCACAAATGCACAATGGAAGAAATAATATATACTGTAATCACACAGAGTAAGAATTGAGGTTCCTGTTAGGTCAGCTTAGCAAAAACAATAGTGATCACAGGAAGTTTAGGGTTTGATGGAATCTGAAACAGAAGCTTGGAGGATTGTTAAAGGATCTGTGGTAATACAGGAGTTGTTACAATAGTGTTATAATGCTGATGGTGTAAATTCTTTGAAAAATGTCATATTACAATTTGTCCTTAGTTGCATAGAATTTATCAGGTGGGAGTTCAGAGCTGCACAATCAACGTCAGGCCAGAAAAATATTCTTCAAGAAGTGGAGGTTGAAAAGACTAAAATTACTTTGCGTGCAGTTATATCAGTCGTTCAGGAGACCACCAGAAGCCCTTCTGTATTGTGGAAATGGGTTTCAGGCTATTGAGCAGGAATCCTGTGCAGTCTCCTGGAGATGTGACAGTCATTCTTTGATAGTGGCCTTTTCAATGCTGCTAGAGACAGCCTTTGCCATTTTGCTTAAAATCAGGCTCACAGCTGTGTGTGTCACTTTTTGTTGCTAATAAATCTTGATGATGATTTTGTTTGGAGCAAGGTTTTAATCTTGTTCCTAACATGTGCATTCTAGAGTACATATATTGATATCCTGAATTTCTATCTACTACTCTAGTACTTCCTGTACTAGAGTACAGGAGGTTTATTTTCTCTTCTAGCAGAAGGCATATTTTGGTTTAGGGACAGATTTTCAAAGGCACAAAGATTAAAAAAAAGAAATACAGAATGTTGCAGACATAGATTTGCCTTTAAAAGCTTTATCTCCCCACGCTTTGTTTCACCTTTTCATGTGTTCCTGCTTATACAAATTGTTGTGTGGAAATCATCCTGAAGGTCAAAAGACAATGTAGCAAACATGGGAGACATATGGTTTAGTATATTTTCCTATAAAACATATTTATTTATTTCTTTTATTACTATTTTTCTTCTTTCATCCCAAATTAGATTTGGAGGAGCAGAATATTTGCTCTCATTTAGATCTCTCAGAAAAATGCTTACAAGTGTTTTGTGAGGTGGGAAGGAAGAATAGGAATTTCCATGAGCATTATTCCAGAAACTAATTATATTGTTTTTTTCTGCCTGCGTCACTGAGGCTTTGTCAGTATGTTGGCTTTTTCTCCTCCTTTAAAGCCTGTGGTGCGTTAAAGCACCACAGAAAAACCTATTTGCTTTTCAAATTATTCTTGAGGCACTTGATCAGAAGATTCAAGATGGGAAGTGTCTCTGTTTGCCACACAATGAATAAGTTAGTGTGATTTATAGATCACAGGAAAATTTAAAACCTTTGAGTTTTAAGGGTTAAAGATTATTCAGGAAAGGAGTATAAAAAGGAAGATACAGAGGTGTTTTTACATTTTTATAGATGAATTTTCTCTGTGTATGTTTGCAGCAAATACAGGAAGACTTGAATAAGCAGTTGCTTGAGAATCTGGTGAGTTTTTTGAGTCGGTCTCATTCTGACTTTCGGGAGAAGACAACAGAATGGACTTGCAGGATGAAGTTCAGAGAAATCCCTACTGCAGCTCTTGTCTTAGGTAATTTTTTAAAGATGTTTTTTGTAATGTATGTCTGATTAAAACTCACTGACACATCAAAGAAACTTATTGAGTTCCAGCAATTACTGTGAGCAATATCAGCTTCAAACAGGTCAACAGAAGAGATTGGGCGGGGAGAAGGAAGTCAGATAAAACCTCCTTCCCCTTTTGTTTATGTTGCTTAATAGTCCAGTAAGTCAGCAACTCCTCTGCAGGTCTCTCTTAAGCAGCTGGTAGTGATTTGGGGTTTTTTTGTCCCAGGCACTAGAGATAACTTTGATCATGTGCCCATTTCTGCCACCAGCATGCTTGATGGTTTCTACAACTTAACCATGATACAGCTTCTGTATTTCTGATATGTGTTCTTGCATGCATCTTTTTACGTATAGGAAAGTAGGGTCTTTATCTTGGGAAAAGAGCAGAGAGTGAAGAAAATAGTTGGAGATGAAGTTAGTTAAGTTCTGAAGTCCTTTTATTTTTCTTCCTTTCTACTTTCTTTCAGAGGTTTGTACCTATAAATCCTAAATGTGATTCAAGGCAAGTTGATTACATTTTCAGTGGATTAGTTTAGGGAAATTAAAATTGGACCTATGCTTCAAACTTACCATGTAGGCTAACACTAACACCACTAACAAAGAGTAGAAGGTAGTCTTATTTTTGTAGGTAATAGAAAGTGAAAAACTGCTGCTTCAAATATTTCTGTGGGTGAAGTTCCGAATGGCCTCCTGGAGGGGCTTGTTCTTTTTTTCTGTTGATTAAGGATATTAAAAAAGGTATTAAATACTAAGTAGTTTGTAGTGAATTCAGACTGAGTTTCACAGCAATTTACAGTAATTTTCCTCTTTACATGAGCCATGAGAGGATCCAGGTATGGATACAGTATTCTTCTTCTAGAGAAGGTGAATTTAACTTCTTGTCTGCAGGCCTTACATGGCTGTGGATGGCTTCTGATGGATGTTAGAAAACCAGTCCTGCTTCTTGCAGGTTTGCACTCTTGAGAAAACTTCTTCAAAAAACCCCACCAAGCTATATGATGAAGGATATTCACAGTGACTCCGTTTCTCTTAATCAGGGACTGTCAACATGTATGTCTAATCTTGTGCTAGTTTTTCATCTTTCCTCACAGCTGATGTGATACTTTTCATTCTTTCCTTAAACTTTTGAGATATCTTCTGTTTTTTGTCTACTGTTCAATCGTTGTGCTCACAAGTCATGGGAAAAATGCTCTTGAAATTTTGTCCTCTTTTTTTTGCTCTAGGTGTAAATGTTACAGATCATGACTTGACTTTCAGAGGTCTCTCAGATGTCCTTCAGGATAATATTACTCCTTACGTAGCCTTGCTGGAAGCCAAAGATTGCCCAGGTAAATACTGCAATAGTATAGCTGCTTCTTTTGAATAAGATATAAATTAACTAGGAATTCTAGCTTTTGCTCCTTAATGTAAGAGTAACAGACAAAGGGATCTTGAAGACTTTCCAAAGATTTACTCAAACCTATGTCATGCATATCATTAATGCTTTCAGGAGCATGAGATGTGCATTCTGGAGAGAGAAGGAGAATAGTTAGAAATGTAGAAAATAATGAATAATAACTTTGGGGTAGTTTTTTATAGTGGGTGACGGAGAAGTGTTGCCAGATAACCAAATATCATTACCATGTTTCTAAAAATGTTTTGTGAAGGCATAAAAAATCTGATGCAGAAGCTGATGGGGCAGCTGATGAACTGTGATATAGATGTGGACTCACTGGAAGATGAGGACTGTGTGCAGGTTTCACAGAATAAAATACGTTGTTCAATGTCTTCTCTTATCAGCTGGTATGAGAGTGTAAAAAAGGTATGTTGTTGGCATTTTTTTATCCCTGGTTTGTGAAAATGTGAAACCTTTAGATGTGTTTAAAACGGAGATTTAATAACGCAGCTTTCTGTGAGAAAATGCCAAAGGTTAATTTTAAATGTAATACTAAAAAATAACATGATACTGAGGTGATTTGAATATAATATGTGACACATAGAACAAACGTGGAGTTAGGTACTGATGATGTATGAATGTCAGAATTCTGAAACACAAGCAAGAAGTACTGTTTTATCATATGTTTCATTGGGAGCTGGAAGCTGAAAATGCAGTATCGGCTTCATGCCAGATGCTTTTCTCCCAGGAGTGCTGAGATATTTTGTTTATTAAAACAAAACTTTGCAGAAGAACAGCCATCCAGGGCAAAGGTACTGTATTAGTGCTCATGAGCCATGATGTCATCTGCAGCCCACACTACATTGGCAAGCAGTAAGGAAATAACTTTCAAAATGTTTTTTATCTTTGTGTTTGCTAAAGCTATTGAAGTTTTAAGTTTTGTTTCTGTCATGAATACAAGTTACAACTGATTTTCTGATGACTCCATCGGGCAGTGTGATAAACCAAAGTGTACTGAGTGCATGCTCTTTTTATTACTGGGTGAAGATATAGAAAATAGGCAATGTCTATGTACATAATTCAAATCTTCTCCCTCATTCCCAACAGAGCTCCACCAGTTCTGTCTCTCAGAGCTATTCTTGTCAGTGTTGGACTGTGTGTTTAAAATCTATTTATTCTTTATACTTCATGCTGTGCCAAACAGAAGGAAGAAAAATGGCAGTTCTGGGTGCTAATAATAAATACAGCTGACAAAAAGTCAGTCATGTCACTTTGGAGTATTATAATATCAGAGATATGATTCAGTCTTTTTCATTTTGCTGGCTTCTGTGTATTAATGTTTAATTAATGGCTTTAAAGAAAACAGATTCTGAAACTCCAAGCAAAAAAAGAAGTTCCTCCTCTAGACACTGGCAGTCTCCTCCAGTTGTAGTGATATTCAAAGACATGGAAAGTTTCACCACAAAAGTTCTTCAAGACTTCATAGTCATCAGCAGGTAATGTGACTTGAAATTTACTTCTTCCACTCTTTTACCCATTTTCTATTTGCAGCAATTTTGAAATGTAACAGTGAGGCCAGTGAAGTGTTGGAGTCAAGTATTGGTGCGGCTTCTTCACAGCAGTGATTGAGCAAAAAACTGCTAGCTGGCTTTTAGGGGTAAATTATGCTAAAGCTGAGCTTGAGACTGTGAACCAGAGTGCCTAAGGGCCAGTTGAGATAAGAGGTGGCTGATTTAATTCTTCACATAGTAGGATTCACTGTTACTAGTTGTTACAGAATTTTTTGAATATGAAACTAAATTTTTAAGATGTCTAGATCTTTTAAAATTGTTTGCAGAATGTATTTTTGTGTGACTACTGATGTAATGCTGCTGTTTAAAGGTCACTAACTTACTAACTGGGGTGTATATAAAATTTCCCCAGCTGGCCAGGATCTGTAATCAGCAGCTGAATGCTTCAGGTACTCCTGTACTTCTGTTCTTCTCTAGTCTGTCTTCCTTAATGTAATCCCAGGCATGCTAATCGAAAGCTCATGCTGCTCTCCAAAAAGAGCATCTTGCACTTAAAGTCCCCAGGTTGGAGCTACAGTTGGAGCTGTTAGAATTGGGGCTGTGGTGTGTGCACCTGATGTTACCTCTAAACAAGGCCTAGGCAATTCACTTGCTGTGCCACCAGTTACTGTCTTCATCTCAGTCTTAAACATGTTTAATAATAAAGGTGAAGTGGGTAAATGTGAGAGGTTCCTCTGATTTGTTAATCACAAGTTCTCATTCCTTCCTAAGGTTCTCTAAGGTTATCAACAGTGGATAGTAATAATGAGGTTTATTGGTTTTATGTTTGTCTTCGGCGATTTCTTTTGAGGAGTTAGAGAAATGAAGTAATTGTGGGATAACAATTAAAATCCAAATTCAGAAAGTTGCTGTGGCAAAAACAAAGGAAAGGAATAAATTGACAATTTTAATGTAGAAGGTATTTAAGATAGCATATTTTGTACCTCCTGAAAACTATTGAAAATAGAAAATAATGATGACGTGATACTGAAAACACTGTATTTTGTATAAATTGTATGCTGTGCTCAAGGAATACACATTCAGTCCTGATTTTCAGTTCTAAACCAAATACTCAAAAATTATTTGAAGAGGAAGATTAATCTGGAGAAGTTGGAAATCTTTTTAAGTGTGATTGGAACACAGACGTTGGAGATTTTTCATATTTATTTTTAATTTATTAAATGGTGTAAATCTTGTGAATTTTCTTGACTGTTACCTATTTAGTGTATTTTCTTTTCTCTGTATCTTTGAAAAAATCCAATTATAAGACTCAGTTCTCTGAATATAACTTTTTGGGAAGGTAGGATCAGCACAAGACAGACTGAAATTACGCTTTTTATGCCACTTTCTGAAATTTGAATCTGAAAATAGAATTTCATTTTCTTATCTACTTTAGGGCTTTAAATAGCATCCTTTGTTTTTAATTGTCTCTTTTCAATTCTTCTTTTGGTTTACTGGCAGCAAATCTCTTAATTTACCCCTTTCTGTATTTAAATTCAGTGCTGTAGTAGGAACATAATGCATTTGTTACACAAGCTTCTATAATGTAACTATTACTTTTTTTTTCTCCTCCCCCCATTTTCCAGTCAGCATATCCATGAATTACCCCTAGTGCTGATTTTTGGAATTGCTACATCACCAATGATTATCCACAGACTGCTTCCTCACTCAGTTTCTTCTCTGTTATGCATAGAGCTTTTCCAGTCCCTTTCCTGCAAGGAGCACCTGTCTACTATAATTGACAAGGTAATTTCCTTTCTAAATGGAAATGAATGTGTGTGTGTGGTGAAGCACAGTTTACATGTGTGGCCTTCGAATGCAGGTTTGTCTGAAGGTTTTGGAAAGGACTCTGTTACTGAGAGCTGTGGATTTCAGATATTTCTTCTTGCAGCTGCAGAGTAGTGCAATACTGAGAGCTCCCTTCTCGTACTGAGACACACACACACACACCTGCTTTCATTTGCATTGCCTTGTGCGATTACACTTTGACATTCACAGTTCTTCATTAAAGTCAAGCTGTGATTTCAGTTTTACTGTGTTCCAGAAAAAGATAGCTTTGAAACTTAGCTAAAATTCTGAAAAATAAAGTTCAGCCTGAGTTTTGCCACTTGTCAGACATTAGCTGAGTTATCCATATGTTCAAGCCGTATAAATGTCATGCCTGTGGATTCTTGGTAGCCCACAGGATTTCCAAAGTCTCTGTTACACATGCTGAAAGTAGTGGTGTCGTTTATTACAGCAGTCTCAGTTCTATTTGTAATTTTACAGAAACAGCATTAAGCAAAATTAACTTGAAATGTTGTATTAGTGGCAGATACTTAGGAAAATGTGGTAAAATAAACTGAAAATCTATCGTCGCATTGATATGTTAGTATAAATACTGTTTTTAGAAGCTGGCAGTGTATTTAGTATCTCATTTAGTTGAATGTTAATGCATACTAAGAGCTGTATATATAAGTTTTACTGATTTGAATTCAGGAGAAAATTTCTGCTATTGCTGCTTTTTCTTTTTATCTCCCTTTTAGCTGCTTCTGACATCCCGGTTTCCCTTTAAACTGGGAGAAAAAGTTCTGCAGGTTCTCATCAACATATTCCTGTACCATGACTTTTCTGTCCAGAATTTTATCAAAGGATTTCAGGTAGGCAATGGTAACAAGAATTCAAATTATGGTTGTGAAAACAAAGGGTAATTACTAGGCACTGAAAGGTTTCTTAGGTCCTAGTATTGCTGAATTGCATGAAAAAAATATCCTTTGGAAACAGTTTGGATCTGTGAACATATGGATACTTTAAAATCTTTACTGATAAGGGTTTAAGAGCAGACTTGTAGGACCTGTATGAAGAAGCAGATAAAAGCTTACTCTGCCACAAACACCACAATATTTTAAGGTTGCATTTAAAAGGGTGATCTGGCTTAATGTGCAGAAATGGGCATTTTGCTATAGATTGAATTTGTAGCTTTCTAATACCCCTGGCAGAACTCCCCAGTTCTGATCATCTGTAGGGGCTCCTTGGACTCTGGTTTGTCTTGGTGTGAGTTGGCTACAGCAGTGTCTCTTCCCCACTTGAACTCCTCTGGCACAATTTCTGGATGCACACTTCCTGCGTTTTCAGGGAAATAGGAGCTGCAGAGTCGTTTACTTGGTGCCTCAGAGGAGGTAATACTTGTGCTCCAAGCAATTGTGTAGCAGTGTGGGAGTTATATTTTCCCTCTCTCAGGAGACAGTGGAAGAGCTCAGGGGGTTTTCAAAAAGAGTCTCTACAGAGCATGATAGTTAAGTCTTTATTGTTTTACATAATTCCTCGTATCTAGATATATTTCTCTGTCTAGGTCTCCTTGTAGCTGCTGTGGATTGCAGACAAGAGTTCTCTGAAGAATTTGTAGTCCCTGTCATCTGTTTTAATGCAGGATTGTGAAATAGTTTCTTTCTTGCCTAGTTCCATGTGTGAACCTGCTAGTAAAATATGCCCTTTTGATGTCATATACTTATAGAATTTCTCTGATTTTTTGATATACAAGATTCAATGTTTACATGTGGCCAGGAGAAGTATCCTGGCCAATGTACCTCTTCCTGCAAACAGAGCTTTGTGGGGCTTTCATAGGTTTCAGCTCCTCTTATTTGAAAGTGTCATCAAAATTTCCTTCTCCATTGGCCTGACATGCAAATACAAGTTTTAGACCTGACAGTGTATGGCTGTGTCCTTGTGTGTTAAAAGTATTCAAGGATGAAGCAATTTCAGATCAGTTTATTTTCATAAATATGTAAATCAGTTTTATTGTGATAAATACAAGATCACCATTATGTCATATATCTAGGTGTGATGTTATGTAAGAGGGGAGAAAAGTTGAGGTACTGAAAATGAATAGCATATGTAGCAAAGAAGGCAACAATGTGAATGTTTACAATTGTATAATCAATGTCCTGTGGTGACTATGGGAATATTTGTTAATTGTAATTAGTGTTTTTTAAAGGAGTAGCGTTACTCTCATTGTAGTATATGCAATGTAGTAGTAAGAAAGCATTATAAGGTAGATATAGCAGGGAGATTTAATTTTATTAACGTCCCTATTTCTTGGTTTGTTTTTCAGCTCTGTATTGTGGAGCACTTCTATTCCCAGCCCCTCAGTGTACTATGTTGCCAACTGGTAGATATTAAGAAGAGAGCTTATTCTTTATCACATAATCAGTGTGAAAACATTCGGAGACTGCCCTCTTTTAGAAGGTAAAGGGGGAAATATTTTTTGGACAGTCGTGTATTGGGTTGGCTTTAAAAAAGATAAAAAGAATCTGTGAATGTAGTTCTGTCAAGACTGTAGCTCATTTATGCACATTTCTATAGCAAAGGTAAATTGATCAAACAGAGGACATTTCTAAATAATTTCAGGAAGCCTTAATGTTCTACTCTAGAGAGTACAGCTGTGATGTGTAATCAGTTGAATTTACTTTTTTTTCTTCTTGCTCTTAATACAGAAACTAGTTATTCTGACAAATAATCGTAAATCACTTTTGAACTCGTTAAGCTGATTTGAAGCATAATCTCTAGGGTTTTGGTATGGCCTTTCAACTTGTTGGATTTGACTGTCCTTTCTGAATTTTTCCAAAGAAAGATACATATTTCTTATAGCAGCATAACCATTTTACACGTTTTTCACTCTAGAATTTTCCTTTACATTATAATTTTATGGTTTTTTTTTTTCTTGCCATAAGGTATGTGGAAAAGCAAGAGTCAGGGAAACAGGTTGCACTGCTGACAAATGACTGCTTCTTAAAGGTAAAATTTTAAGAATGTCTTTGAAGAACAGAAATAACTTGCCCAATGTATCACTTTGTGGAGCATAATAGAATACAAGACCAAGATATATAGTTCTGTATAACAGCTTTCATACAAAATGTACTGTGCTTTGTGACCAGTAATAGGGAATTAGGATTGGCAGGTCAAAATTCCAAATCTCTAGGGTTGCCAGGTCAGCCTTTATATGAAGCTGCACAACTTTCTTACATCAACTTTTAGCTATGTCTTGAAATACAACTGCTTAAAAAGAAGGATACAAGGTTTATTTATGGCCAGGTCTTTTCATGCTTACTCAGGCTGACTTTCTTGGAAGGTCAGTTGAGTGTTTGAAGAATGTGTAAGTAGTCTTGGAGGTTATTTCATAAGCTCTTAATCCTTCATAGTCTCTGCATAGTTTCTGATTGAACTCAGTAGGGCAGAGTCTGTGTCCCAAGGCACGCATTCATACTAGACCTCATACAGGATTAAAACTAATTTGTTACATGTTTATCTGAAGCTTTGCCAACTGATTGAAGTCAGACTACTGCTATTGTGAGCCCTTTAGGAATTCACCAACAAAAATCTGTTTGTTATTTTCACCATCTGAGCCACTCAGAAGCAGTGCTGAAGGTGAAGGGTTTCTGCTGACTCTTCATTTCAAATATTTCTAACCTGTCAGGCGAATGGTACTTGCCTGGTGTGTAAAGCTTTTTCAGGTGCGAAGAACAATGGTAATGGCTGGAGGGGAGGTTAGGAGCAGGCAACATTACAATTACAGTTGCAGTATTCAATATGAGATGTGATTTTACATCATTTTATGATCCGTTATCTTCATTAGCAAAAATAACATGCTACTACTGTTCCCTTGCCCTTTATTCACACCTGATTTGAAAGCTGAATAATCATCAGCTTAAACTTTATATGTTTTCAACCTTACATGTTGGATAATACACTCCTTATTTCACAAGCCTCACCTTTTAACTTGGGGAAGGGAAGCTGGAATTCTCATGCTTAGGTGCATATGATGCTTCTCACGGATTTTAACTGAAGACACTTGTTCTAATCTCCACAGTAGAAGTGGGACCATTACTGTCTTGCCAAGCTGGCAGAGTATTCTGCCTGGGGAAAAAAGGTCCTACTGCTGCATTAATGAGGTGCTGTTTATTCTGATGTTATGCTCATCTACAGTCCAGCTTTGGAGATACTTTCAAAGTCACTATAGTAATCTTTCGTATGAACTTGGTGTTTCAGCACCAGGTCACTTTAGTCTTGCTGCTTAGCCCCTAAACCTGCAATACAGCTTATCAGCTTCATTTATATTCTATGTTGTTGCCACTTTTTTTAATAACTATGGGAAGTCTCACCTATTTAAAATAATCAGTTTTAAAAGCAATTTTACATCATAATTATTAACAAATCCGTCTGAAAGGTTTAATGGAAAATTTAATTTGAAACTATGTAAATGTGGCATTTATGTCTTCTATTACTATTCTGGAAATAATATTACATAGTCTTCTAATGATATTTTCAAACTCTTCTGCAATGGATTATGCCTTTCACTTCATTATTTGACAAAATACATCGCTATTTACTTATATTAACTATATCTTGAGCTAGGAGCAAGAAGGAAAATACAGATGTGTTAATGCTTTGGGTTTGGGGGATATAAGGTTGATGAAGCAGCATTAGAGAGAACTTGCTTTCTTTTCTTAGCTTATTTGGAGGTGGGGATAGTTTTTTTCTTTAATGATCCTACTTAAAATAAAAACTTGTGAATGTCTACCTAAGGTTTTAGAGGTTGCCTTAACAGTTTTTATGTCAGTGACTCTTAAATTTCCATATATAAGAAGTTTATGGGGAGAAAGATTTGTTAATGTTTTTAATAATTTAAAACTTCTTCTAACATCAGAAAGTTCTCTGTAGCACTGTCTTTGTTACTTTCAGTCTTTGCAGTATGATGCTTTTTCTTTCCATACATCTGTACTTCCTTATATTGCCTGTAGGCGTTTTGCTTTTCTTTTATCTTTGATACCTTTTGTTTCAGTTTAACTCTAGAAAACGTCAGTGATTTTTTTGTTTTTCTCTTTCCATTTGAATAGTTTGCTCAGAGTTAGGCAAAAAGGCAGTAAAATATGTAGAGGATCCTGTGGTTTTTCCTCTTTATTTTTGACTGAAGACAGAGGAGAGAAGATCTTTTGATTCACAGACTTAAATGTAATGACCACAAAGACTAAGTTACTTTAGTACAGTTACCAGGTTTTTTGAGTGTTGCTTTCCAGAAGTGTTAATACATGCTTCCATGGCAGGCCAGTGATAATGTGGTGCCATGCAGAAAATTCAGTAGCAGTACTCAATGATTTCTTTTTCTTTAATGTGATTTTTTTATTTCTGTGGTTCTCACTGCAGAATAACATATTCTCACACATGAATAAGCAAAAGTCGAATTAAAAACACATAGGAGCAGCAACTGAATATTTATTTGTTTTCTGTGAACTGGTCTTTTTATGTACATATATCTAATAAAAACAACAGTCACCTACAATATAAGAAATAAATTTTTAAATGTACTTGTAGTATCAAAATGCAAGTTTTTTAGTAAAAGTAGCTATGTAACTTCTCATTGCCTGCTAAAGGAATAGTGTATACTCTCATTGTTGTGAGATGACATTTCAAGTCTGAAGGCCTAAATATAGCTGAAAATGGTAGAATAATAATGCTAGTGGGCAGTAAATCTCTACTGAGCTGAAGGAATAAAGTAAAGGTAACAATATGCAAAGGAAACACAGTATACTGTTGAAATACAGCTCATTTGCTTAGTCTCAATTTGCTTAGGTCTCAGTTTAAGATTGGTGATTTAAATCATGGCACACTACAATATCAAAACTTCAGAGTCATTTTAAGTGCTTCATTGGAGTTTTAAATTGATGTCAGAATTACTTTTAAAATTATTCTATCACTGTAGGAAGAAACAGAGAAGTTGCTGGAGGACTTACATGTTTACCATGAAAATTATGTTTCAATTCTGAGATGTCTTCATGTTTTCACATCGTCTCTTCCAAAGTATCCTTTGGGCAAGCAGGTGATGTACTGTTATATGTGGATCTTGTTGGGTTTTTGTTGTTGCCGTGGTTTTGGTTTGGGTTTGTTGTTTTGGTTTTTTTTTTTGCCTCAAAGTGTGACATCTAAATAAATATTTACTCTATTTATTAATGTTGCCCCTTGCTTCTTAAAATGGAGAGAGGTGCTTTCTTGCTATGGGCAGAAGATGAGAGTATGTGGTTTTTTTACTGGCATGGATGATAACCTTGTCAGTCAACAGGAAGGAGTTTCCAGGAGGAGGCAGGTGCACAGATCTGCAAAAGAATCCACACATGGACTTTCCCACATCTGCAGACAATGTACACTCTTCTGCCACCTATTAGATCACTAGTCAAATTCAGATGAAGAGTCTGAGTTTTTAGCAACCTTCTGTACAGAAAAAAAGCAGTAGTAGGGGAACAGTGATAATTGCTCTTAATAGTCCTGTTGCTCTGATGTCATTTAATCCATCTTCTCATGCTAAGTGATTTCGTCCAGTAGGAGAGCAGTTATATATTACGTGCATGTGCACTTGTCTCTCAGTTCTCAATGTATTCCATACTGTTACTGGAATCTGTCACTGACTACAAAAGCAGCATGAACTGTCCCACTGTTTGAGAATAAAAGGATATGTTAGCCGAGGCATTTCACTGGAGTTCTTTTCTGTTCACTGCAGTTATTGTCACCTGAATGTTAGTTGTTTGGAACCTGGTGCAGAGCAACAGTCCCCAGCAGAAGCTTAGTTCTGGAAGATGTTAAGTGCTCTCATTCCTTTTGCAATCATTCTGCATCTTTGGAAAACAGGCTGTAAAGGAATTGCTTATTGCTTTGAACAGCTTGTTGTAAGATTTCCACATTACTTTGTAAAACACTTTATCCTTTCTTCACCTTCTGCATAACAGATCAGGGAGTTGCACTGTGCTTGTTTGGAAAACCGAGTGTGGGAGACAAAGGAGTATGAGTCATCTCTTCAACTAGCAAGGTGATTTTTTTTCTCATTTTGTTTTAATACCACCATACACATGGAAAATATCAGTCATCAGTTATTCTGGAACTTAAAGCTCAGGATATTACCTGTTCACAGCTAGTTTGGGGTTTGCAAGTGTAATTGGCTGCTGTTTTCACTTTTGTTTTCTACTGATTTCTGTGAAATTCAGCCAGGTTCTAATATCTCATATGCCCTGAGTAATTTTGCTGAAACCACTGAGATTACTTTGTGTGAATGAGAATGGGTTGGGTTATGTCTTCTAAAATATGATTGTGGTAGGTATTATCAATCAAATTATTAGTCTTAGTTGTCTTAAATTTTAATCTGTTGTGAAAATTAGAATCTGTTCCAAATGAATAGTAGCTGAGGCCTTTCTTTTTTTATTTTACTGCTTTTCTTCTCTTCCTAATTTGCCTTAATAGTTTTTACAGGGACTGAGTTAATTTTTTCTAATACTGTGAGCATAGGACTTTAGGAGAGCCTGTACTTGTGTTGTCTGCCACTGTTTAAAATGCTAAAATTGTCAAAGCCAGTTTTCTTGATAGAAAACCTTTCAATTGCAGTGTTGCAGCTACAGACTTCTAAATGTGCTTCAAACAGACACATGGCAGTGTCTGTCTCCTGAGAATTGTGCTCGTTCAGACGATCCCTTGGCTTTGTCGCTCAAGGAGCCAGTGCAACCCTGTAAATGTAACTGCCTCTTCCAGACCACCTGAGCTGCTCAGGTTTGAGGTGTCTGGCAATAAAACTGCACAGAAAAAGCCTATCAGTGTGGATGGAGGGTAGCTTTCTGAGCTGGTACACACAAGGCAACACACTCTTCAAACTGTATCTTTGCCATACTGAGTAGTTCTTGCGCGCAGCCACTTTCCTGTGTTCTTTACCCTCATCCCTTTGAAATGATTACATGCTTGAGTTATCGTTTCTGCAGTCTTTCCTTTGTGTTCCTTCTCTGACTCCTGAATCTTGACAGCACTCAGTTACCTCTCAGCTCTTGCCCCCAAATGTGTCATTCTGCTTTCCTCTACTGTCTGTTTGTAATCTCTTAATAACTCTTGGCTGGTTTTCCCTCTCCTTTTTCTTCTCCTCTGTTTAATTTGCTTTCATCCTCTCTGAATTCATGTCTCTTCTCCTATCTCAAAGTTGGTGCTGCCATCAGATTCTGGCTTGCTCCCCTTTTATTCTTATCTGTTCATCTCCCTTCTGTTGTTCTTCTGGTCCTGGCTCCCACTGTGGGAGCCTCTGATAGAAATACAGTGATCATGGTCACTGCTTTCATAGATGATGATTCTATGATATTTTTTTTAATCCAGAAATTCTGTCATTTTCCTAACAAAACTTGTCCGACACAACTTCTTCAAGTGCTTGGAATTCTAGCTGTAATTATAATTTTTTCAGCTTTTAACTTCTGTTTGCCTTTTTACAAATAATTCCTCTTGTCTCTGCTTTTTCTATATAGAATCTTGCTGTTATCTTTTAGAAGAAAATGATAAAATGTGGTCTTTCCCCCTCTACTCACAGTCTTTTTCCCCCCTTTTGCTCATGTTTAAAAGTTATTCACTGTTCCTTAATATCTCTGCCTTCCTGGGAGTTACATCACCTCCTGATATCCATATATTCACTCTTCCCCATGACATATTCCTTTTCAGTGTTTTTCTGGAGTCCATCTTTTTTTCCTTGTATTTAGAAAGTAAAAAAATAGAGAAGCTTTAAATCAGCTTATTTCTCATTTTGTAACAAAGTATCTCTTTTGCCTTTCCTGAATATATTTGAATGTATGGTTTTAATTTGCTGAATTGTTTCTTTTGTGATTGGCCTCTCTACTTCAGCCTTTCCTTGGGCAGGCTTTTATCCGATCTGCTAGAAGTGCTCTTCCCAAAGATGGTGTTTCAGGTAATCTAACTTGAGTAATCTATACAGTGGTTACTCTACCTGAGTTTTCCAGAGTCTAAAAGATACCATGTGGCAACAGAGAGCGTGTGTGAGCTTTAGTTCATTTTGCATTAATTTCATCAGAAGAGAGACATCAAGAAGATTGGAGAGTGTCTCACTTGATTGGTTATGTGGAGCTGACTGGCTGGGACATCTCATCAGTCTTTTGGGTGGCAAAACTTCAAGGACTGTCTGCCCTATTGTCTTCTGTCTAGATATTGTACTCTATTTTTTGTCTGCTAATTATGGATGGCTTTTCATCACATGCTTCTTATCGCAGTCTTGCCCTTCTGTGATCAGTCATTTTGGTGCTGACCAACCTGGTGTCACTTCTTTAGGTGATTCCCCACTTGAGTATTCAGAAGGAGTTTCCGTGGACTTCATTGTAGCTTCCTTGCTTCTCTTTCATAACTTGTCTGAATAATCAGATTTATTTACTGCCTTTTGTTAATCTGAGATCTTCCTTTCTGCTTTAAGATGGACTCCTCACCAAATTAAAATCTCAGTCCCACCAATACCTGGCATACCTTGCAGTAATCTCAAACCTCAAAGGTTGCAAAGGATCCTCTACTGTTTTCTCATATGTGATAACTGTCTTCTTGCCTGTTCTTTGGGCACTGTAATCCCATTGTTGTTGTAAATAAGTTTTTTCTAGAACTTGCAGTTTTCTTTTGAATAATACTATGAAAATAAATTTGTTCTTTCCCATTCACAGATCTCCAGATCTGCTTCTCTTTTCTCCATCTTGGGTGTTTAACTGCAGTGTTTTGTCTGGCCTGGAACAAAGCTATCCTGTTTACCCATTATATTATACAAGACAGTTTAAAAATGTTTTCTAAAAGCCTTTTGTATGGTCAAGGTCACCCTTTCTGTTGTTAACTACTGATGTTTTTCTGTACAAAACAAGTGCATCTGAAGGCAATACCTGGCTTGCAAAAATCCATAACCCTGAAGCAGACAAACTGAAGTTTTAAAATTTAACCTTTATAAGCATTTAGTATCAATTGCCAGTTAGAAACTAGAGCTCAAATTTCAGTTGTCCCTCCAGATATCCACAGAACTTCCCCAGCCTCCTCTCAATTCTTCCTCAAATTCTCAGTCACTTTTTAGGTAGCTGATATGGAAACCCACTGTCTGGGACACTGACCACCATCATTGCTTTGGTATCTTTTAAATTAAGATTTTGAGACTGGGCAGTGCTTGGTGACATTTGGGAAAGGCCCTAATAACTAAATAGTAAGTAAATGCTGAGCTGGAGGTTGGGCTAGATGATCTCAAGAGATCCCTTCCAACTTGAATGGTTCTGGGATTCTAGTGATGTTTAGATTTACAGCAACTAAATACAGAAAAAAGCATACAGATTTCATTTGAGAGACATTCTGAGTCACTGAGAATAATTTTGTGGATATGTTTACACTGTGATTTTTTATTTTTTTTTACCATTTCATTTACTGTTTTTGGGAATGAGTTCTGGACCCTACCGTAATTGGGTTTTGGGGGTTGGGGTTTTGTAATTTTGTTTTGATGTCTGACTCACAGTTTCAAAACTGCTACTCCTGTGTCTAGCAAGTGTTTTTAGATGATCAGGAAAACTACTGTTCTGCAGGAAAATATGAAGGACATCAACACCAAACCTAATTGGCTTGTTTCTTTCTATTAATGACAGCAGGAAAAAAATTGACTTTGCTGCAAGATTGAATGGTTGAAATCCTGGAGATTTTTTCTTTTAAAAGGAGTTTTTCAAATTTTCTGTTGTTTAACCTTTTTCTACTAAGAGCATTGAATGCTCTTTCATTTTTCGCATTTCAACTTCAGCCAACAATTGTGTCTTTTAGGATGTTGAATAAGACTGATTTGGTAACCATGCTCCAACAATGTGTGGAAATTTTAATGTCATCTTCTGGAAAAGAGTTTGATAAGGCAGCAGAAAAGTTGAAGGAGTTCTTGACCCAGTTTCAGAATCTAGAAGGTGGGTGTGTAGCATCATGTATTCCATTACAAATTATATAAAAGCTGTTTTGTAATCTGACCAATGAGTAATCCAAACATTTTTCCTGAGATAGCCTGTCATCGTATTAAACCATCATGTTTGCAGGATTTTTTTTTTAAATACATGCACAAATTTAGGACATGTTTATATTCTCTACTGGTATGCTGTTCATGTGTTTTACAATATGGAAGAGTGATGTAAGATAAGAAATTGAACAGATAAGCAAACATTATCCCCTAAATCTCTCAAAAATGTATTTTTAGCTTTTTAGCATTTTAGCAGATGTTGCAGTTGCTAAAAACAAACTGTTTTTAAAGATAAATAGCAGCAGACTTTCTTATGACATGGTATTTAACCCAGATATATGTAAGGTTCCTTCCCCTGCATGTTCAGAGCTAGGACCCTGAGTGCCAGTTGCCAGCTCTGCTGATAGGCTGTGACTTGTCAAACCCCTAGATTTGATTGTTCATGGTGGAGGACATATTTCAAAGTTTAGCAAGGCAAATGAATAGCAGCATTGTCTTTCAGAGGCAGGTTAACTGAAACTGCTGCATTCTCTCTGAAATAGGAGTATGATGTATTCCAGCATTCTTCTGGAATAGGAACGTTGTTTCTTGCCCTGAATTATGAAAAAGCACTCCCCAAAGATTGGCTTTTGAAGATGAATTGGTTATCATCTGGTCTGTTTTATGCATATTAATTAAGCTCATTATCAGTGTGGTTGCTATATAGCATTTGGACAAGTAGGCAACAACCCCCAGATGCAGTCAGTATTAATTAAAGTAGTCACATTACACTGTAGGATTAACTGAGGGCTGTCCAGAAGAATTTGCTCTTGTCTGTACCATGTATTTTTTAATAGTTGTAGTAAAAACAGAACTGTGGTAGAGAAAATAGGTCATCACGTTGATAAAGCTGTGTATGTCACTGCTGATACCAGCACTGAGGAATCTGAACTATGATGGAAAACTAAAGGTTTGTCTCATTTGAAAAAAAAAAAAAAGAATTAAAGCAAAAGGCTTCTAAGTAGTTGGATTTTTACCTTGAGGAAATAAATAAGTAACAACAACTCTGGGGATTCAGAACTTGCAGAACTATAACGCAAAAAAGACAGTATTTATTTTCACTTAGGATTTGAAGATGGTTTTAGAATAGAGAAGGTCTACTGAATCCATGATGATCTTAGTTTGTTTTCAAAGTGGACTTAAGCTCCAAAGGAAAAGTGAGAAGGGGAAGTTAAGTTATACTGTATGTGAATAAATTGCTGAGTTAGATAGCTTCTTACTTTGTGATGGTATTGATCTTTATTGAGGGTTCTCAGACATCTGCCAAGAATGTGATGTACCCAAATCACCCACAGAGCTGTTAGACTGAAAGGATAGTCCAAAATACTGCTTTTTTATAACAACAGTAAAGTCCATTGTCCTGACAGCCTAATGAACTGAATGAAATGATGAAGCTTGAACAAACAAAATCGCTTCATGTTCAGTCTATTTTGAGCTGAAGGATTTGGAAAATAAATATGTTGGTGTAGTAGTGGAGAGGAGGTTTTGAAGTCTTCAACACTCAGATAAATGTCCACAGGACCCTGGAAGATACCAAATTGTTCTCTGCAGGTCACCAAAAAGCTTTTAAATATCATGATTGTTACTGCTGATAGAGCTTTACCTGTGATGTGTGAGTGGAATCTCCATCTGCCATCTTCTTAAGTAAGATGAGAAATCTAGATTCCTTTTGTTCTGATTCTCTCTTATCCTAGCACTGATTGTGCTTTGAGAGGTTTTTCTTCTTTGTTTTTACCTAAAAGTTACTAATAATGGTGCAACTGATCACCAAACTACATGTCCATGAAGATGAAATTTTCTTATAAATTAAGGTGAGAATAAAACTGGGCAATGAAATAGCTTAGCACGCTTCTGTTTGCTGCTCTGGTTGCAGTTTCTGGGTTAGGTGGGGAGAACTCATTTCTTACTCATTATTTTTCTCCACATGAGAAGGAGAAAAAAACACAGCATGTGGCTTTTTGAATATTCCAAAAGCATCAGTAGTACCTAGTCCTAATCTGTCCAATTAACAAATGTTGAGAGTATGACCTAGGATGGCCTAAAGAGATTTAAAGTGATGTGCAAGGCTTGTGCTGGGCCTTTGCTAGTGGCTGAATTGTTACTTAATCACTGTTGGCTAAGCTATACTGCAGACTCCTTTTTTAACAATCTTTTACAAGATGTAAGACCCAAAAGCTGCCTGTGATTGGGTCTATGTGAACAAGGAACTACTGAGTACGTCGAAGATTGCTTGGGTTAGGAGGTTTATGTAGGAAAAGTCTACCCCACATATCAAACATTAGTTTTTTTCCAGTAGCAGAAGCTTCCCAAGAACGAGATGTGTCTGTATCGTCACAAAAGGAACTCCAGAAGAAGACAGACCTTTATCACCTTCAGAAGGTTAGGCCTGCTTAGGCTTTACTGACTGGTTCCTTAAATTAATGTTTTAAAATGTTCATGGTTAGTTCTTCCCAGCTTGCTGGAGCTCTGAGTAAAGGGTTGTATGTGAGTGTCTCATCTTAAAAATGAATGAATAAGTACCAATTATGTATTTCAGGCCTTCCTGACACATAGAAAATTAGAAAATAGATAGAAAATATCTGTGATAAACTAGGATTTTAAAATGCAAATTAGATGTTTTCTTTTTATTTAACATGTAATTTAGACATTCTGCCTAACACATACTTCTTTGAATTTCTCAAACTCCTACGGGTTTGAGAACTGAATACATTGGCCTAAATAAAAATAACTGCATGATTGCATTTCAGACATCATCAGTGAGAACATGCCAGCAAAAATTAATTATACACATTAAATATATAGATTGTATTCTCCAGAGAATAACTTCCTCCCATGTAGTCTTATGCACCACTTTTTTTTAAAGACTTTATTGGAGTTGAAGGAATCAAGGAGGTCTAAGAAACTGACGAAGTTTGAAATGCTTCGTTTTGAAGTTGTTGACTATATAGACAGTCTTGTAAGGTGAGCTTTCCTGTTTTATATTCCTGTATTAGTTTCCACCATAAGTTGCAAATGAAATTTTACTAACATGTTAATCTTGTCAAAATTGTGTCTCAGTCTCTGTGGCACACTTATTTTTTCCCTTCCTATTCTTTCTTTGAGGGCTCTAAAAATAATAACTAAAAAAACCAAAACCAAACAAGCCACACCTCTTTTCCAATAGATCAGTTGAAATAATTAGGATACGAATTGACCAACCTACTTTGGCTACTGAAACAGTGTTGAGGGAGGAGTGGGTATGAGTGGCAAAATAAAGTCAGGAGTCTTGACCCTAATCTTTGCTGATCTGTTCTACTTATGAAACTGTACCGATGTCAAGTGTGATACCCTGTCCATCTTGGGAACTGTTTTGGTGAGCAAGCCATAGCAGATGCAGTTTTGGAGGCAGCTCTGCAGTAGAAAATGTGAAAGGCTTGTTGTGGTGGGAGAAGAGATGAAGGCACTTGTTAATTATAGAGGGTGGGGGGGAGGCAGAGAAGCTAACAGAAGTATGACTGCCAAGCAAAAAGCTTCAGATAGGAAGACAAAGATGAGCAGAGACTCATGATGAGTCCTTGAGATGGACAGGCAAGATCTGTGGAGTACTTGACTGGTTAGCACTGTAGTTGCTGCTCTTATTTCTTAATTTGTCAGTGTCCCAGCTAGAGTTCTATGCTAAATTCATTAGATGTAGAGTTGATAATAACACACTTCTCTGCTTAAAAGTTTATTTCAGTGCTGTTCATCTTGTTTTTCGGAGATTTTTCAGTACTGGATGGGTAACATGCATTTTTGTAGTCTGACTGCAGCAGACTTGTGTTGTTTCCCTTAAGCTGAAGCTTGTGTCTCCCCCACTTCCCCCATACCTCATGCTTTTCCAGAAAATACCTTGTTCCTGCAGATGACAGGACCCTGCATGAGATTGTGTATTTCAACACAACCGCTGTTCTCCGAGGGCACTTGAATGCTGCCCCCAGGACTGCACTGCACACAGCTTTAAATAACCCACACTGGTACCTGAAGGTAAGAAGCAAGTGGGCTGTTTAGGTGCTGAAGTATTCTGGGAGGATGTGTGGGGATGGTGTTCAAGGCTGAGTTCTACTGTTTCAGGAAGCTTAGCACATATTCAGCTGTTTTGCACAGAACTAGCAAGTGCTGATAAGCAACTGGGGACTTTGTTCAAAGAGCTGGGGAATCTGTCTTGCAAAATTAATTCTGGAAAAAGTTCTGTAGGAGGAATCCATTTTTCAGAGCATGTTCTAGCCATGATACTTTCTTTCTTCTGTAGATACTGCAGAAAAGAAATTTTGTCCTCCACTACAGTTAGGTTGACTGCCCACAGGGAAAAATAAAGTGTCTGTTACTCTTTCCAGAGACTTTCTTATTAGGGCTGGTGCTCAGTCCTCACTATGTAGATTAGCTGTAAGGTAAAGGCTGTTCAGGTGGAGTCATACATTAAAATAGCATAAATATAATGTATTTAACCAAGTCCTTTGTTTTCCTCTGAAATTTTAATTTAATACTTGTGGTGCATTGATATCCAATGTTTTTTGAGTCCAAGAAAAGGATAGTCCTTGATTCTATCAGCCTAACCCTGCCCTTTTCTAGAAGAGAAAAGCAGACTGTTCTCCACTTCCTTCATAAGTCAAACTGAAAGGATGACCAAAAGAAAGAAATAGACTAGGATTTGGAAAAGGAGTGAACATACATTTCTTTTTGTCCTTGATTATAGAAGGTACTTGAAGTTGTTCTTATGCCCTACCATTTTTTCTTAAAAAAAGTGATCGTAGTTTTGAAGACAGTATTGGTTGTAGCTGTATCTGAGTAATGCACTACTTGAGTCAAAGCTAACACTTATCAGGAACTGTAGAGGCTGATAGAGATCAGCCTTTGAAATCTACAATGTGATTTCTATTGGGTTTGTTGGCACTGTCTTTGATTTGAATGAGGGTTATCAATTTTGCTGTGTGCAGGAGTTATTACTGAAACCATTTACAGAGCTTATTTGTGAGAACAGTAGTTAGCAAGTTACCATTAAAGAAACCTAGTATGAGCCTCAGTAATCTATATTTTTAGAAATCCTGCATATATATAGACTAGGACAGCCAAGAAAATCTAACTACTGATGTCTTTAATAAGTATTGTGTTCACTTTGATGAATTGACAAGATTTAAAGCCCCCTGTCATCCTGTACTTTGTACTTGGACATGCTTTAACATATTTCCAATGTTTTCTGAGAAGATTGTGAAGTTTTGGCATAGCTTCTAACAGTAGCGGTATTGGCTGAGTACCTTGCTTACATTTTAATGCCCGTGAGTCAAATATTTTCTTCTATGACTTCTGCATGGTTTGTATTTTTCTGCACCGTGACCAGAGCAAAGTTCTCCAGAACTGTTCCTTTCAGAAGGCCAGGACAGAAAAGTGCTTCAGTAGAGTATCAGTGAATGATTAATATGTGATGCATTGCTTACAGGAGTCCAGTTAAGTTATTTATTTAGCAAAATGTGAACCAAGGGTCATACTTATTGGGGGGGGGGAGAGAACCCCAAAAAAACTGCACCAAACCCAGCATAATTCTGTTTTCACTGATCCCTTGAAAATTTAACAAGCTGAAACTTGGGATACCAGCTCCCTGTTCAGGGAAAGAGGATTTGGTCCTTGGGATAACAGCATTGATTCTACAGCAAGGTATGCTGTGTCCCCTGTCTAGCCTTGGGGCAGGGTCAGGCAAGAGCAATTCCTCATCAGCTGTGTTGTGGGTTGCTCCTGCTCCTGTTCTCTTCTTTTGGGAGCAGCACCTGTGTTCTGTACAGATGGTTTCACAACTGGCTGCTCGTTGTAGAGCAGCTTCCTGCTTGTCAGCCTGGTTATTTCCTCTCGGGACCACACGTGTGCTACAGCCTCACAGCCAAGGTTTCCCTGCTGGCAGCTGCAGCTCCCTGCGGCTGTGCTGCAGAGGCTTGGCCCAGTTACCACAAGGGAAGCTGGGATCTCTCAGGTGCTGCTACAGATGGACTCGCTCCAGGAGTGTGCAGGTGCTCTGGAGGTTGTATCCTCTCTTGGTTGTGGTAACTGTCCTGACACCTTAAAATTAGAAAATCAGTGCAAAGGGTCCAGCATTGCCAGGTTGGCACATGGGTGAGTGGTAGAAAACCACAGAACTGGGTGTTTTAAGGAGAGGGGAAAAGAGTAGGGTGTAGTGTTCTTCTGGGCAGTGGTGAGCCACTAGATCTAGATCAACCAGAAGTGTAACCTTATGTGTGCCAGGTACTAACACAGGACTATTTGAAACTATTATGGTACACCGCTGAGTTACAGTTCCTGATAGACTAATGTCTGCATTGTAACATTGTGAGAGGTTAGCCATATTTCTCTGATTTTTTTCTGGAAACCATCTTGTAATGAACTGACAGATATTAGCCTAAGGTCTACAGCTTTTATGTTCCTTGTAGAGGAGAGTAAATAAACTTGAAAATTCCTAGGTGTTCTGGAAATTGTGAAATGTCTCGTAAGTGCCAGAGTCCAAACTGGAGCTGAGTCTCAAAAATTGCAGGAATTTAGATCTATGGGTAAACTAGAGATTCTTGAGCAAAGTTATATTCTTTGCCTAGCCTTCTTTCCTGTCTTGAAAAGCATTTTTATTTTGAAGGTGTCTGTCATTGCCACTGCTTTATAACTTCCCAGAAGTTTCTTGTATATTTTACTAGCATATGAAAGCATTTTAGAACAAACTTCTATGAGCTGAAAGGAACGATCAGTATTTATTTTCATGTTAAGACAGCTGACTTCTTAGAGTGCATGAAACTGAAATGAAATGCTGTAAATTTCTGCAGCTGTACAGAGACTTTTGCCTCTGGCTTGAGTGGCTTTTTCACTTCCCAAGTAAATGGTTCAGTGCTGATGACCTGAATCCAAGAAGCTAGACAGCTGCCCAGCAGAAAAGGGCTTGGGGGTGCTGGTCAAGAGCAGCTGAACATGAGCCAATATGTGCCCAGGTGGTCAAGAAAACCAATGGCACCTGGCCTGGATCAGCAGTAGCGTGGCCAGCCAGACCAGGGCAGAGATTATCTTCCTGTTCTTGGCAGTGATGAGGCTGCACCTTGAGTTCTGTGGCCAGTTCTGGGCACCTCACTTTAAAAAGGACATTGAGGTCCTGGAGATGTCCAGAGGAGGACAACAAAGCTGGTGCAGGGTCCTGTGAGGAGCAGCTGAGGGATCTGGGGTTGTTCAGCCTGGAGAAAAGGAGGGTCAGGGATGACCTTATCACTCTCTGCAACTGCCTGAAAGGAGGCTGTAGCCAGGTGGAGCTTGCCTTCTTCTCCCAGGGAATCCACAACAGGACAAGAGAAAGTGGCCTCAAGTTGCACCAAAGGAGGTTTAGGTTGGATATTTGGAGAAATTTCTTTCTGGAAAGAAGCAGCATTCGAACAGGCTGCCCAGGGAAGTTGTAGACTCACCATTCTTGGAGAGATTTAAAAGATATGTAGATGTGGCGATAAAGAACACAGTTTAATGGTGGCCTTGGCAGTGCTGGGTTAATCATTGGACTCACATGATCTTTAAGGGCTTTTCCAACCTTAATGATTTTATGAATTTCCTGAAATATAGAATACCTTGTGAGAAATTAGACTTTTGCCTTTACAGATGCTGAGTTTCAAGCCAGAGATAAATGACTGTTACATTTCAAAGATAAAACTCTGAGATGAGAGGTGCAATTATTTTTAGTACACATGACAGTTCTATAGTAAGTCTTCCTCTTCCTTTCAAGGGGCTTGAGAAAAGGATACTTTCCTATTTTCTAGATGGCAAATCATGACTGGTTTCTTCTTTTGGCTCCATAAAACTGAATATTTCTCTCTCATATGTAAATAGAACTAGCAAAAAAATTACATAAAAGCATAATCAGATAATCACTCATTACAGTAGATACTGCGTAAGTGTTATAGAAGTAACACCAGGAGTGAAGTAGCTGTGGGAGGGTTTTATTGTTTTTTTGGTTTTTTAATAGTATGCTTTTTGTTTTCCTATTTGTTTTTTGGGGTTTTTTTTTGTACCATCAACATAGCATTAAACACGCAAACAGTAAACATTTGCTTAAAACGCCTACTGTCTGAATTACCTGAAATAATGTTTTATCTAGCCCTTCGAATTGCTCAAGATTTAGACACTGATCAAAGTTATTTCCTTAAATTTTTTTTATCAGAATCAAGCTTTGAAATGTGATGGAGGAGGCATTTCTAATAAAGCCCCTGACATATGCATAGTGTATAAGCTTCATTTGGAATGTGGCAGATTGATTAATCTCGTTGATTGGTTAGAGGTATGTGATGATACAAACAGTACCCTTACCTGCTTTCAGTATTCTGATTCATCTTTTTGCTGCATGTCTGCTTTTCTTTAGTGCCCCTTTTGACAGCTTAAATTGTTCCATACCTTGGTCCACAACAACTCACAGTAATTCCAATAAGTCTGTCTTTATTGTGAATCATTGATTTCCAGCTCTGTTACTCTGTGATGAAACTATTTTGCTTCTGCTTCTATTTTATGCTTGGCACAGATAGGCAATTTCGTTAAGCACAAAATCTTTTCTTTTTTTGTCTTTAAGTATTCTGTGACACTTTTATGGAAACAGGCAAGTGGGGCTCTTGGAGAGAATGCTTGTGCCAGGGAAAAGCCTGGGTCCTTCTAGCTTAATAACCTGTCTCATACTGTAGCCAAAAGCAGAGGGAATATAGGACGAGAACATGTATTACAATACGACAGTCTCCCTGGCTAACAATCACATTTTAGTTCTAAGGTTTCCTACACTTGAGTGGTTCTCTGTATTTTGTAAACCTACCTGGATGTCATTACCAATATATTTTAGCAACCACAGCATCCTCTGCCAGAAACTGTAGCTTACCTACCTGCAGTTTAGAGGATAATCCTTTTAGTTGTTCCAGGTGTGTTTTGTTGCTGCTGCCTTGCTTCTTGTGTATTGTATATTCCTACCCAGACTTCTGCTGTCCCTCAGTTTTATAGATTTCTTCACAGCCAGCTTACCTCTATCACATCCCCAGAATATTTAAGCAGTCTCACTTTGAGAATATTTTTTCAGTTCTGTAGTTTTGCCAAGAATGGGTCAGGACCCAGAACCTTTTGAGATTTAAAATGCAGGCACAAGAGTTCACAGAGTGATGTCTTGCATTCTGTATTCCTGCCTGCCATGGTAATATGTAACCTTGCTTGCTCTTTGATATGCTGCTGAACTGACATGCTCCTAGAGTTCTCCTTCCAAGATCTTACTCCCCCTGAGTGATAGCCTTCAGCTCAGAGCTCACTATTTTATATGCAGATCTGTCTATTAACTGGAATAAATCTGTGCTGCTTTTCCCTTCCTAGGCTTTCTCAACTGTGGTGATGGCAGCCGAGGAACCAAACGCAGATGCAGCTTCCTCAGACCAGGTGGATGATACTATCCAGTATCCTTTCTCATTTTAATCAAGCTTGACATGGAAAAGCTCACAGGATTTATGAACCAGGGGTTTTAAAATACAGTTTCATGTGCATTAACCAATTTCAGAAAAATTACTTTAAACAGCCTTAATATGCTGAAAATGTCTAAGAAATAGATCAGTTGAAATGGTTGGACTGGGAGTGATGAGGTTAGAGAGCAGCTTTTGTCTATAGGAGTTGTTTGGGTCTGAAACAGAACCGAAAGTCCATAAAAAAGTTGAAACTCTTTGGTTAAATCATCAGAGCTGGTATAGCTGTTGGATAGGGGTAGAGCATTACTGGGAAACAGATGGGAGGAGGGCTGTGACCTGGACAGCAAGATGGAGAAATAGAAGCAGTAGCTCATTATGTTCCAGTACCTTAGAGTTGAGAACTTACTTTCCACAGGACACCCATTCTGCTTCTTACTTTGTCCTGATCCTGACCTGAAGTCTAAAAAATATTTAATAGATGAGCATTAGAACCAAAACTCATGGCTACAGCAGTAGTGCTGCCACAGAGAAGAAATGAATAGTTGTACAAAAACAGGCTTAACTAAAGGAAAGATAATTATATGCTCTAATACTATACCTGGCTTTCCTGGCCTTTCCTTTCTTACAAGCTCTACTGTTAATTGTCGCTCACAATAAATTAAATTCTCTAACTTGAGAATATAAACCTGTATGTCAGACAGGCAGCAGCAAAGGCAGAGTGAATAAAAAGTAAGGAGAAGAAAAAAATCTCTGTAATTATCTATCGATTTTTTTGTCAAGGGACATTAAAAGTATAAATTCTTCTGAGACACTACAAAATTGGTATGTTTGTAGGCTTTAAGCTTCTCTTGGCAGTGGGAACTCTTCCTTTGCTGTCACATCATATGCATGTGCCAGAACTACTGATCAGATTGAAGATTTGTGTTTCTGTAGGCAGCTTGTGCTCTGCCCTTATTTCCAACAATTTTATTGTGCAACACATTGTGTAATCTGTGCTTACCATGACTTAGAAATCTTGCCCTCCTAGAAGAGAACAGCGTGCCTGTCACTGTGTCATAAAAAGTGTCCTTGGTTTCTTTCCTTCACTGACATGTCCAGTGCTCGCTTTATTCGAGCTGTTTCTGAACTGGAGCTCCTGGGCTTCATAAAGCCCAGCAAGCAGAAAACTGACCACGTGGCAAGGCTGACATGGGGAGGCTGTTAATGTGCCACAAAGGTGCCAATAAACCTTCCAGACAGAGCAAGGACTGTGTTCCCACTACACCACTCCTCACTAACTTTGCCTATCAAGTCAAAGTCAGCGGTGCCTGAATGTTGTGAGATACATTGTGAGTGCCTGGGCAGGCTTGAATGGAGATGTTATTTTTTAATGCTCATCTTCCCTGTGTAATGTTCTGCTCTATTAATGTTCATGTTCCAAATACTGTATTGTTGTGCCAGTTTCAGTCTTCATTGATGTGTGTGATATTTAACAGTCCACTGATAAAACTCAGGCTAGCAAGCCAAAAGGACAACACTGGCTCTGTCAGCCACAAAAGTGATGAAGCAGTATTATTAACATCCTTGTAAGCTGGTGGGATTTGAGTCATTATTATAAAATGCCTCCTGTATCCTTGAACTAGATTTAAAAATAAATAAAACAAGTATGCTAAAGAAGACAATGAACTTCCATGTTCAGCCTCTGCAGTGTGTTCTTCCAAACTGGTCTTAATGCCCTAAAAACTCGAGAAAGAGAAGGGGAGAGAATAACTGTGAAGAGACTTAAGTTTTGCCCTTTGGCAAGACCAAGTGAACTGTTTAAATAATTTCTTTTTTCTAGTGAAGTTGATGACTACTAGCTGACTTCTGCTGTTGGAGAGGCTTGTGTCGTTGTATGTAACCTCCCTCTTTGCTGAGGGTTTGTGCTGCATGCAGGCAAAGGGAACAGCTGTGTGAAGGGGAGTGTAGGCTGAGTGTGTACCAGCATTGCTCATCTGCTGATCATCTTCAGAAAGCCTTCTCAGACCAACCTTTTCCCTTGACTGTTTAAGGAGCAAATGTGTTTATGGCAGCATCTGTGCCCTGTTCTTCAACCGCAGGAAAAGCCTTAGGAACCAAAGGGGAAAAGCTGCATTGCCCTCCAGAGCAGTGTGTCTGTCATGCTTTGATAAACCCTGCCAAGGGCTCTAACAGGTACACTGGAGCTTTTTAAGGGCAGGAACTTCAGGGCAGCCTGACCACCTAGAAAGGGCAGCTGTTAAGAGAGGTATTCCTCCCAGACAACTGCAAAGTTGAGTGGTAATTACTTTATTGTAGAAGACTACCTCCAAGGAACTTTGACACCCTCAGTTGACTGAAAAGGGATTAGAGGCTTCATTTTCATTCTGAATGAAATTGCTCTCTAGTTCAGCCATCAGTAGACTCCTGATGCTCCTACTTAACTGCACTGGCACTTCAGCCTGGAGCTCTGAGGACAGAATCACTTCCATAAACCAGATCTATACTGGGGAGGGGAAGTCCTGTTACAAGAATCAGTAACTTACCCAGCTGTTTCCCCAAGGAACATATATAAGAGATGTCAGGCTTATTATAAATATGCTCGGAGAGGGTAGGAGTTATGTATTTTCCAACTGCAGAAATTGCAGAGTCACAGCAACACGTCCAGCTGTGTGTAAGTGGAGGTCTGGTTCTAAATGCTGCCAGCCAGTTCAGGAGGGGGAGGAGGAGGAGCTTATCAGACGCTACTGCCAGAACATGCAACTTGGGAAACAATGACTAATCAAGAGCATGAATTTTTAGGATCGCAGTGGAGCACTTGCTAAAGTTCCAAGCCACAGGTAAAAAATTCCCGTTATTCCCTGGTGAGCAGGCTCAGGGACCTGTTCAGTAGCGTATAGAAAGCTTTCCAGCAGCAGAGAGGAAAGCAAGACATTTCAGCAGAGGGGAAGGCTGAACACCCCCCCATCCTGAACCTCACCCCATTTATCCCACAAACACACTTGAAAAATTAAAGGGAGCAGCACCAAATGTCTCTCTGATGTGCAAAAGGACAGGGAGCCGGGTGCTTTGCTGTGTAGCTGTCCCTTGCCATCCCCCTCTGCTAACCTCACCCCAGGTAACTTTCACACCCCTGGAGGGTAAAATAAAGAGAAACCAGCCTCAACAGTGTGTGGCCTTTAATCCCCAAATGTGCAGGCAACATGACATTAAAACAATAAAATTAATAGTTAATGGCTGTTTATTCCCTTTAACTAATAACAAATCTGTATGGTTAAAGTCACATTTGCTGTGCTACATATGGTTTCTCAGATCAAACCTTTAATTCTGTACTTGGCGCTTCATTTTCTTCAGCAAGGAGGGTAAGAAGGTTGAACAGCTATAAACACAAACTAAACTGGTCATAAATTTAATTTAGTTCACCTCTCTTTCTTCAGAAACTGGACTTTGCAATCAGTCCTACCTTCCTGGAAAGAGCTTAACATCACTGAATCTGGAACCAACATTAGTAACAGCTGAGACACCCCCACTCACATATCTTAGCTGAAATAGAGAATTCAACTGGAAAATTAAAAATTAGTTTCTACAACTGTCTGCATAGAAATAACATGTTTTGCAGATATTCCAGAAAACCTTCACTGTCTGCAATGCTCACTTAAAAACAGGACAAAAAAAACCCTAAAGTGCTAATGTCTGTAGTAGTTCTGAAACTCCAGTGTAAAGCCTCACCGCTGAACTAACTGTATCATATTCTTAGGTAGCCACATCTTTCAACAGAACTGCCAAAAACCAGACCTGAATGGAAGTTAACACTCAAAATAATTTTTCCAATCCTTTTTCTCTACTGTTACAGATGCTGTTCTTTGACACCTCTTTACACTACTGCACTACTGGTTTAAAACACAAACTTTGTAACTTTTCTTGAAGCCTACAACAGCAATAAACTATAAGAACAGCCCAGGTGCCTGTAAAAGCCATTTCATCACTGAGAATGACTTCTAATACAAAAGCCACAAGCACGGTCAACAAGAGCACAAACTCTTAATACTTTACCAGCCTTCTTCTCCCCACTGTGGAAGCAGAAAGCTTAAATCCTTCCCAATTCCCAACTCGGGAACAAAGAGAGCTTTCACAAAACAGAGTTTTTAAGCAGAATCTGCGACTGGTCATACTGTTCAAGAGTACACAGGCAAATCTCAAATACCAGCACACAAGATTGTTTGCATCTCCTTCCTTTGCAACCTTGAAAAATGCTGAATCATCTTGCTCTCACATCTACAGACAAAAATCAACATATGGAATGTACATGCTGCTTCTCAAGTACACAGTAACTGAGATCTGCTTGGAAGGAAATAAACACATCACTACTTTAAGAACAGGTTAACCAAGATCTCTGTTTTCACTGTGTTAAATTCCAATTAACTGTTCTCAGCCTGCTTGACTTTTGCAGTTACTTGTATGTAACTGCAGGTACATACAAGTGGCAAAAATGTTCTACACATGGCCACCACAAAGTGTAGTGCCAAGAACTGTGCAGTTACTGAACTGTACCCATTTCTCAACTCAAAAGCCTTTGAAAAGGCTCTGCAAAGCAAGTTTGCTTTCAAGCACCAGTCAGCTCCTCCCAGTACCTGAATTTCCCTAATTTTTTCAATAGCCATCAAGCTGCCAGGTATGTCTCTTGTTAGAACAAGCCTTTCACATGTGATTCATCACACCAGATAGTGGCACTGAGATGAGGAAAAGGAGCCAGTTTGAAGTCCCAGACAGAACAAGCAGCAGGTTAAAAAACAAAAAATTCCAAAGAATGCAACCTCGTTTCCAAAACAGGCACAACTTAAGCATACCACAGCTGTTATACATCAGCACCCATGGTGCCATGCTTTTAATCTGCCACAAGACTGCTTATTATGCATCAATTTGGAGCAGTACAGGAGTGGCTGGGAGGTAGCATGACATCACTTATTTATAAATTATCCCTAAGGAAAAGATAAAAACACAGGAAATATGTGAGATGTATGAGGATGCCAGAATTTGCATGGTGGTCCACTTAGAAGCAGTGATGTTCCTAGCCTGGGCAACTTATAAAAGGAGGTCAAAAAGTGAGGAGCAGGAAGGAGAGGGACTGAGGACTTCAAGGCAGACAACAGAAATTACAGCCCTTGACAATATTATCTTCAGTAACAGAAGGCCTGAGAGAGGAGTCTGGCAGAGATTTCTCATTTCTGGGATTCTGAAATAAAGTAGAAATAATCCAAATATTTAGGTAAGATAGGTTTCAGGAAAGTGAGCAAAAAATACTCTGATACTATGGCAATGTGTCAAATTCTGAACCTTCAATCTCACTCCTAAGTGAAAAAGTTCACAAAGAAGCAGAACTCACCAAAAGGCTTCTCTGATACCATAAGTAAGCATGAGCCAATTACCAAGTTCATCTACCAGCTTCAACTCAAACTCCTCTGTTAATCTGAGATGGGATGGAGATCTATCACAGAGCAGGCTTCCTTTAACCCGAAGTTGACAGTAAGTTACAGAAGACAGCAGTTTATAATCACACGATTACTCTGAAACTGCTTTCTTGTCCCCAAGGCAGGTAACTGAAGGCCTTTGGTAGCAATGCCTCCACCCCACAACACACCGATCTGGACTTGCCATGTAGGAATGTCGCAGAGATTCAGAGACCCAGCAGTGCCCAGAGAGCAGCAGCCAGCACCAACACAGCAGTCTGTCAACAGCTGAATGCATCCAACAAGGCTCTCAACCTTTAACAGGCATTATACACCTTCAGCTCTTGCAATACCTACACTGTTCCAGCTTACAGTACATGCTACTGCTCTATCTCATGAACACATTTCCTTTAATGTGTCACTGAAATCTGAAGGAAGGCAAGTGCAGCTGCTGTTTGAGTCATCTGCAGCAAGTTACATCACCAGTTTTGTGTCCATTCTGTACCAAACATGCTTCCTCAACAAAAAACAATACAGATGATCTAAGGAAGATTTCTCTGCCTCTGAGGAATGACCTGAGATTTTAATCCACCTCCTTCTCCTGGTCTAAAACTGACCCACCCACTATTGCTAGTAAATAAAGTTTTCATTTAAACACTCAGATTTAAGTTTATTCATACACAGCAAAAGTTCCACCTGCATATTAAAAACAAACAGATTAGAAGTAAATGTTTTATTCTTCCAACTAAATTCCAGTACTACAAGGGCAGTAAAACAATGATACACTGAAAAATTGCAGCAATAAACATTTGTTAAAGACTGATAGAATAAATAAAAACTACAAAAATGAGAAATCATATAAACCCATTCTTAACCCCCAAAAAAGTCATGGAATACAGAAATGCCCTCCTTCACTATTTCACAGGCAGTACTGTGGGCTATTTGCTTAAAATTGTCCTGGGATTACATTCTAACTTAACTGTGATTACAGCTCTGTTGTAGTGCACAGTTATGAAAACCACACTAACTTCAGTCAGAAGTGTCATTCTACGTTTTTTATTTACACAACCAGTGAAGGGCAACTTCTAGAACACCAGCTTTAATCCTTTACTTTTTCAAACTTATTAACATAAGAAGCCAAATCGTAATGATACAGCAAATGAGGCCACTGGTATTATTACAGGTAGCAAAGGTCCACATCCAGGTGGTACTGACATCAGGGAGCACTCCAAAACCAGTTGCTGCATAAGAGTGGTTGCCACTGACAAAAGCTTGAAATAACCTGTGTTCACAGGGGGGAAAAAATATGGCATTGCTGCAAGTCTTTACTGGGATAGCTTGCAACAATAAAACAGGGTGTATAGGGCAGCCCACATATGCAGAAAGTGTGATTCATGAAACATCTGGAAAGAGAAGAAAAAAAAAAGTTCATGACAGCAGTAACAAGTATCAGCTCTGTGCAAACCTTCTAGTATCACGGTAGTATCAAAACTGGTTTCAAAACTAAAACCCCAGCATGCTGCAGGAAACAAGTTGTAGATGTTTTAAGCACAAGCTGCATTTTCTCTCCCTTTCAACTTCAATATTCCATATTCTCAATTCTGAGTATTTTACCTTGGGGCCTAGCAGTTTAACAGCAAACAATGGCCATTTAAATTATTGAACATTTGGTAATTCAATGCTGCTACGGGGACCAGAAGAAAGAGATACTCACAACTGGCAGGCTGTTCTCCATATCGTCGCATGATCTGATCATGCGTGAACTTCACAAATGCGTCATATTGTTCTGCAAGGATGAAGCATTACGAGTATGAGTATTACGTTTAAATCAAGCAGAAAAATACTCAGGGCTAATTTTTACACACAGAAATCATACAAGTTAAACACATCCCCTGCTAGTAGTAGTCTTAAATAACTTAATACAGTTTGTAGCTGCCATTTCTTTTTTATCCTCCAGAACAATTCAGCCAATGTCCCCTTAATTAAAAGGCTCTCCCTTACAAACTTCTGTAAATGAGGAAGATGGCAGTAAACTCAAAGAGAATTATGCTGCACATAATGAAGACCTCAATATACCTCACACCTGCTAAGTATCACACACCATATTTTGAAGCAATGAAGTGCTCATTTTACAGATCCATAATGGGGGCAGAGTAGTTAAGGAAAACATGGCATAAAGGTCAGTGCTGGGGTTGGAAATATCATGTGTCTGCTCCTACCATATGTAAGAAAATTAATTTAATAAAATGGAAACACAAAAGTACAGGAGAGGGATTTGCTACAGAGTTAGAAATTCTATTTGCTGACTGCCAGAAAATCAAAAGCAAACAAGAAACTAAAAGGATGAAATGCTAAGTCACTAACTTTTAAGTAATTCCAATCACAAAAGTAGCTACTATGGGAGACACATAAGTTGACTGTGGACTGCATGAAAATGGTTACTGGGTTATCTGAAATGAAATTTTGATATGAAACATACTTGGCTTTGAACTAAGCACTGTTATTTCCCAGAAACGTTACTCTTTCTATATACGCATACAGACAAATAAATTCACAATATTTTATTCAGTTTTAATATTGCACTCATCAGCAGGGTATCACCTTTCAGAATTAGGAAATTGAACAAGGAGAGTAATATCTACCAGATGCCGCTTCTCTCCATTCCCCTTCCTCCCTTGTGGAAAAATACATGTGCAGCAATGTGGGGTGTTCTGAGAAAAGGGCAAGGTCAAAGAAGGCAATCTTCAACCAAAAATGCAGTTAGATTTGTAGTGGTTCCTAGTCCCACAGGTTTGCCCCAATAAAGTTCCCATCCTCTTGCAGGGATGAGCTTCACCTTTGAAGTAAACAGGGTATCAGTAATCAGCAAGTAGTGCAGCAGCAGCCCAAAGTACGGAGTGGACCCAAAGATCTAAGGACATTCATCCCTGACCAAGGGGGCCTGCGGTCATGGCAGCCAGCTCCCCTCTGCCCACAAGCAGGACCTGCTTCACTGCAGTTCTGACCAGCAGCTTTTCAGCAGCCATGCGAGGACTTCAGCCAAACAACAAAATAACACAAAGAGCAGACTGAAGGATCTAGTGCACTGAAACCATTTAAAAAAATAACAGCAACTAGAACTTTTCCTAAAAGTACGTATTAAAGGCCAAAAACCACACTTGAAAATGTTCTTCTTTAAAGGTGGAAGCCAACATACACAGCTGTTTTGTAACATCATCTTTGTCAGAACTACAAAAAATTTTTTAAAAAATCCAGTTACTAAAAAGCCCCTTTCTTGTGACATTCAGATTCAGAAGTTAATCAATCCAAAGGTAGGAGCAGCCTACAGTGAACTACTTGAAAACTTAAGTGAACACTGCACAAATACTTACATCACTGTGTCATATACATCCTAACTATTTTAAGTCAGGTGGCTAAATGACATGAACCCAAATACAATTATGATACTATAAAAGATTGTTTTTCACACTCTTTAAAACCTTTCAAGCTAGTCTTTGCTAAGGCTCTTGCAAAATCAAGTTTGTGCTAACACAGCAATTTCAGATAACAGAGGCAGGAAGAGAAATCAGGGCATTACAATGATCTGAGTTTTCCATTTACCACTTTCTCTGCATGAAAAGCAACTCTGCTTGCAAAGAACATGGAAAAAGGAAAGAATAGGCAGTATCTGGCTAACTAACCTACATGACAACTCTGATTCAGAAAATATCTAAGATGCAAACATTCAGTTAAGTCACTTGAAAAAAGCTATTCAACTGAGATTTATTATAGACTTACTATGGAATTTCCAGTCACATTTCCTTTGACTTCACTTCTGTAACAAAGAGTATCACCTTACTGCAAAAAGTTTAGAAAAGGATATAACCATTCTGTCAGCAGACAACCATAACTGACCTTCCATGTAAGGAATTTCTAAATACTTTCGTCAGTCTTTAAAATTACTGTATAATGTTGAAAATGTATTAGTGGCTTAATGTATGTGATACAGTAACATGATCTTCCTAAATGCTCTTTTGGTGAGCACCATGGTCAGAACAAGTAAACCTAAGTCATCTCACTAAACCACAACTCCCAGATAGAATTCAATGCCCTCCCTTTCCCAAAAACAAACCGAACAATGCTTGCTTTGGGACTGAGACACAAAGCACATGTAAGGAACTCAACAGAGGGGCTTCCTGTTTGTAAAGAACTACAAGCTTGTACTCCAAAACTTTTCTGGAACAAATGTAAATCTATCTGGTCTTCAGATGGTTATTAACGCTGTTAAATGAAATGCGTTTAAGAAAATACAAGAAATTACCCAATTCCTAACATACACAAATTAGGAGAAAAAGTTCTGTAGAGTCCTAATTCATCAGGCTGAAGCAGGTTAAAAAGAGAAAACACCGAAATGGAACACCAGGCCCAAAGCAGCAGAAGTATTCATGGCTCTAGTTATAGTTCTAAATAGATGTAGATTTAAGAGGGACACAGAAATGGCAGATCATCAAGCATAGAACATGAACTGAATCTCAGGTGCGGAGACAATACAATCACAAGCAACCCACAACCTGGTGACTTTCTGCACATGCATGCCTGTAAAAAGGTTTTATTCCCACCTGAAGAGACCTGCCAACTTTAATTCTGATGTTTTCAGGTGGGAAGCAGAACAGCTGTAGGTATTCAAGTCTGTAGAATGGTGTGCTCAGATTTTCATTATCACCACACTGAATATTAAATTAGACTCCAAATCACACTGTGAAAGCACCTACCTCTGAATGCACAAGAATTTAGGTACTCAAATGCTAGCAAGAGGCTTAGAAGTAAAGGACCTCAAAAACTGAAGAAAGGTCATAATTTACAATGCTGACATTAGCATGATCTTTATGGAAAGATGGCATCAGGTGCCAAGAATTTCAGCTGAATTGTGAAATACAAGAATTCAACATGGAGTATCAGAAAAACAGTTGAACTGATTCTCAGGCAGATACCAAACACTGCTGGCAGCAGCGTAATGGTAAGTACTGGGAAGAGAAAGGGAAATCTTAGATATTGTCATCTTGCCAAATTCCAGAAAAAGGAAGTCAGTTCCCAAGCAGGAAAAAAACAAAACAAAAAAACAGTCCTTCAAGAAGTGCTCTAAAAGGCAGTCTTTCTGGAGGAAAGGAAAAAAAAAAGAAAAAAAGAAAAAAGGGGAAACTGTCAATTCAGACAAAATAGCAAGAGAAAGTTCTAACTGAAATAAAACCACTGTCTGCACTGAGTAGTCATAACTAAGAGTCACACCATCTATCCAAAGCAGCAGAGAAGGAAAAAACCTATCAAAGAGAGTAAACATTTTTCATACCATGTATGCAACCCCATACTGTCATCAGATTAGGTCAGAAAAAAACATACACAAAAAAAGAGAAGTTTTAGGCGTTCAAACACACTCTGAGGTATATTGTTCTGAACTGGAAGATACCTGCAAGTTTTGTGGTCAAAATTTCTTCATACTCTTCACGGATTTTCTCTTCACGTTCTTTCAGCAAACGTTCACAGATCATTCCAACTTGTCTGAGAGTAAACAGGGGCTGTTCTTTTTTCAATGGTGATGATGCTGCAGATGAAGTACCTAAGAGTAAATATTTGGGCATATCAATTTACAATTACAAGTAGATCAGAACCAGATTTTCTAATCAGGTTTTTTCACACCTTTTACATTAAAGGAATTTTACAAAGCATTTGAAGAAGATTTTCTCTGTTATTTGATCCTCCTAATTACTATTGAAGCAAAACTGGATGCTCAAAAGGAAGACATCTGCAATGGACAACACACACAGCTATCAAAACTTCAAGAGTGTTATACAAACACTGTGAACACCATTGACATGGCAGTTGCCACATACAAATTTAAGCTTCTATTTTATATAAAAGTTATAGTACAGTATATTGGCGCCAAGACAGGTGGTTTGCAAAAGCCTATCAGTGACAGAGTAGGCAGGACGGTCTCTTGAAAACAATGCCAGGTTTTTGTCCAACCAGTTCTTAAAATGAAAAGCTATCATCTTCCAGACCAATGTTGTTATTGCCAAAAAAAAGCAGCAGTAACTAGGGGGAATGTGTCATAACACAGCAGGTAACAGGGAAAACTATTTACTCAAATGGAATCTGACAGAATAACAGAATATAGCAGAATTACACACAATTTATGGCCAAAAAAACAACAGTAACTGGTGAGAGGGTGCTATAAACCACCAAGTAACTAGAAAAAATTGTTTACACAAGCAGAGTCTAAGAAAACACAGGAAAATTACACAGAATTATCTGGGTACCTGGCAAAGCTGGTCCAGTAAGGAGAAATGCATGTGGCTGTGCATCAGTAGAACAACAAGGATCTGTCTGCTGGAAGCTATTTTCTAAATGTCTTCTCTTCTGCATGCGTTTGTACTCCTGTTTTATGTTATACAGAATTTGTTCTAAAAAGAAGAAAAAAAGAAACAAAAAAAACCCCTAAGATAATTATCTTGACATTTCACCATTTCACTTGATTTCCACTCAAACATCAAATGAAACATCAAATGCTGCAGATAAATAACAGATGATAAAAGATATACAGACTCTTAAAACATGACCTGCAAAACCCACAGTGTTTTACCTAAGACACAAAACCACTAGAATAATTAAAAGATAGGTAACCCAGAATGTTTTCACCAGGAGAACACTAGCAAAAATGTTCTTAGTTAAGGTCAAGTATTGGCACCAGAGCACTGCTAACAAAAAACCCCCAGCTTCCTAGAATTTAGGAACGATACAATGTGCATGGATAAAAAATTGGCTATAAAACTTATATTAGTATTAATTATCTTTGTTTCATATATTTAATCTTTCACCCCTACACAGCATTTATCACTCATACAACCATAGACTCTAGAATAAAACATGCATATGAATTGCCATTCCTCTCTGTAGGCTGAGTGGCCTACAGGCAGCACAGTGAAGAGGAAAACACAATTTATACAATATGCATTAAGCACCTCCTGCTTAAAGTATCAAAGAATTGAAAGCTGACAGGAAAAATACAAAAGCTTTCCACAACATTTTTGACAGCCTCAAATTTATCCAAATAAAATACAGTGGATGGATCAACAGTCTCTTTTAAAGGAGTATGGCAATATGTAGTGCAGCTTTTGATTGCAACAAATAAAGTAGAGCAAATTATTTTAATTATCTCATCTCCACTGCAGAATCATAAGGGAAAAGCAAATCCTTGCAACAGGAACTACCAATCCTTTGTGCCTTCTCTCACACATTTGGTATGAAATTCCACATACCAGATGGCTCTGAAGTGCATCAGTGGCCCAACTGTATATCCTCTGGCAGTGTAAAATATTCAAGAAAATAAAGGAATCTTCTACTTTTTACGTAAGACCTTCCCATAAAGAAATTTCCAAATACTCTCATTCTTTATGATAACTCTTACTTTTAAATGCTCAAATGCATTGAGAAAAAGATTATCTGCACGATTGGCTTCCACTGACACTTCTAGACTTTTTAGCAAAGACAACTTCCCAAAACTCAGGTGCATATAAATCTACATGATCATGTCAGAGTTACTAAGGGCTCCACTCAGAACCTTCCTATTTCTGTTGCATTTTGCTAGTACAATACCATGAAAACTTAAACCACATTTCATGTTTGTAATCCGTATGCTACTGAGGTTCCCTGTCTGAATAGTTCTAATCAGGAACCATGTGATGCAGGTAACTTCAGCTACCACCATCTTCAGTCAGTGGCTGAAGCCCCTGCTAGACCAAGTAAAAACAAACACCAATTCTCAGTTCAGATGTTTAAATACTGACACGGTTCAATTCCATGAGTCAGTCTAGAGATTTCCAATTTATAAAAGGAGAGAATTTGAGTCAACAGGAGTGTCAGCAAAGGCGGTTCTTGGATTTTTGTCCATTGATTAAGGACTTGATACCTTTTCAGTCCCATGACTGCAGCTGTACAATTTTCAACTCTCTAATGGGAGGTCAGTAATATGGTTCAAAGAAGCAGCAAATACAGAAGACAATAATAAAGCAGTAATAAAAAAGCACAGCAGGTAAATTAAGAGAAGGAACCACACGAAAGTGGTGCTGGGGGGATGGAGGATTCATACTTTCTGTAGGACAAGATACACGCACTCCTACATAGTACCAAAGTACATAAACCATGTTAAACCAAGATGCAGTCAGGCTTCCAAAATTAAACAGAATCCCACACAGAGCTGGTCATGTGCATACACACATCAGTCAGAGAATGGCCTAACAATATTTATACTCAATGGCATTATGGTGGTAGAACAATACTTCTCCTCAAAATCAAGCGCTGTTCTGGCTGCAGTGATACAGCATCATTTTGAATAGGAACCAAAGCAGCTCCTAGGATCATCTGTCCTAAAGCATGTTTACACTATGAGAAACATGACTGCGCATATTCACACTGCATTTGTATTAATTGAAAACCATGACCATCCTTCACTATGACTACTTTGTCCTGGTCATACTTTTCAAACTCCATGTGAACTGCAAAAACAACCAGCCAAATTTCAGGTGTAACAACTTGGATAAAAATCTTTTCTACAGTTCTCCTTTCTTTTATCTTTATTATAGAAACATTTCTCAAACCACATTAATCGCCAAAATCATTAAGGACAAAAAAAGTAAACAGACTCTGGTCAACTGATAAAACTGCAGAAGTTAAATCAACAATCATATGCCATGTCCCCATTCAGTCCTAACAAACAATGGAAATTAAACAAGGAATAATCTACAGAAAATGTTAAAATACCAGCCAGAATAGAAGGAGCAAAAGCAATGGCGGGGGGGGGGGGGGAGGGTGGTGCGTGCGTGGACAGGGAGATGAGGCAGAGAAATCAGGTGTGGACTTTGGGAAAACAGTAACAACTAGGACAGAAAATTAAGATTTGTGCACATACATGATTCTAGTCCAAATTATACTGAATTGTGGCCAAGAAATCTCAGCGATATTACAGCAATTTCATCTACTTCTAATTTGGCAACACTTTTTAAACTGCCACCTTCAAATCTTGCTGTGAAAATCAAAAATCTCAAGACACACTACTGACAGATACTGGGAGATCCCCATCCTGACAAAATCACTTTAACGGTTAGCATTACTATGACTTATGCTAAAAGTATAGAACTAAGCAAAGTTTAAGAGAAAGGACTGTTTAAACATGACAAAGCCTACACGGCAAACAGCAACCAGGAGAAAAAAAGCCTGAAATGTTAAGCACTGACTGAACACTTGCTAAGCATGTCTGTAGCCTAGTTTGGTAAATGGTATTCCTTTGTTCAGACTAACTTAAAAGATTTAAGGCACCACTCCTCAGCACAGAAAACTGGACTGTAAGGCATACTCAGTACCTTGCTGATAGCAGGCAAGGAGACTGACTCATCTCATACTTCCCGACTTCCACCACTCATAACATGGAGGTTAAGAGTCAAGAAATGCAAGTTTAACATAGCAACAAACTTTCAATGACTTCTCATTCTCGTGAATGATGAGACCAGGAATGTTCAAATAAAGCAGGCACATTTTTATATCAGCAAAGACTAAGTAGACACTCCTATTAACTTACAGTAGCATAAAATCTTAGACTTAAAACTACTTCTTTGTGAAGTGAAATGTAAGCCTGCAAATATTTATGACTAATTTTAAATGAAAATCTGAATGCCAAATTAAAATCATCTAATACAGTAAGAAAAACTGCTTAAATGCACCAAGTTACTTCTCCCATTTACAGTTCTGTTTAACAATTCCACACAAATATATTAACAACATTTTTATAGCATCTCAGCACTTGCAGAAAGCCATGAAATATTAAAGTAGTGCAACCAGACAACTTCTGAACACCATCTATATACAGGAGACATCCAGCTGTAAAGACTTTTAAAACTCTGACCTAGTTAAACAAATCTTAGAATTAGTAGATCCAACCTACTTTTGCTTCCAGAAAGTCTTCCTGCTTTTTCAAGTTCAGTTTTTTAACTTATCCGGCTTCCAGTTGGTTCTGACTATTCTCTCTGCAGTGCACAACTGAATTAAAATGTGCACTGAACTGGTGTCAAACACGGCACAGTTCATGTGCCCCAGTGTGGAGGCCCAAACTGTCCTTTAAAACAATGACATGCATTTTAATTAACAAAATATTTTATAAATAAAAATTTAGAATCTGAAAGTACACTCATTGAAGAAAATCTACTCTGTCACCTTCTGTAAGACTATAAAATTTAAGTGAGAACTTTCATCACATATATTACAACTTATTAGATATTTTAAATAAAAGCTTTCATCCACTTTGAACATACACTGAAGTTCAAATCAGATATTTTACATCAGACAATGATGTGATCTGAGATGACAAAAGGAATATACTTAATATGATGAAACACCTCACTATGTTGTGAGGCCCATACTCAGTTTCTTTGTAATTTCACTCTACCCCCTCTGCTCAGTGTTTCCTGCTGGTTAGAACCACTTCTGAAGATGCAGAGCTATTTAGCAGAAAACTCCAGGCAAAGGTGCTGAAAGTGAAAATCAGACTTGCTGAATCTGGTGTAGCAGCAAGAAAAAGCCACACTGCTGAAACACCAAAAGGAATCAGTACTTCATACATAGCATTTCAAATTCAACAGGACTATGAATCTCCACCAGTTACACAAGAACTTGTTTTATGCCCCCTTCTCCTTCAAAGCTAAGATTAAGAATGACAAATGAAAACTGCTATCACCTCACCATAACCACCAAAGGCATCAGGGATTCAGTCAAATATACCTGAATATAATGAAATGCATACCTTTTTTTTTTTTTTTATCCAGAGCTGTGTACTGAGAGCATAAAGCTGAGTACATAGGTTCTTTAAATTTTGCATTAAGATCTTTCAGAACCTGAGATGCCATTTGGAGAACTAAGATTTCTGAATGAAGAGAGGATGAAATATGAACAGGGTAAATTAAGAGTTCAAGCTTTACATCTGAAATATGATTACCACACTAATGGATTACAAAGCCAAATACTCATTTCCAAGGAGTGATGTAGTCTTCCTACTTTAATTCATGATAAGAAGTCAAGTTAATTTTTTTCAAAATTCTGCCATCTAATTACTTCATACTGACCTATAATTACCTAGAAATTATGTACAAAGGAAACAGTTCAACTTAAAAAGTTAACAAGGCAAACAATTATTTTCTCCATTTTAATAACTGCCTATCAACTATGAAGGTGCTGATTGCTTCACCTGAAGGACTTACTTCTTTGGGCTTGATTTTTAAACTATCAATCTCTCTTCACAGTTCCTGGCTTCTCTGATTTAGATAAAGGAAAATTCAGCAAAACACACAGGAAGGTGACTCAATGCACTTCAATCAGTGTAGCAGTCTTCCTGGCCTGAAATGGAACCTTTAGCTCCGGTTTCAGTTTGCAGTGTCACCATTCAACATATGCATTCAAACTTGAAGCATGCCTGAGATTTCTTCTAAGTAATCAATCAAACGCTATCCTGATGTCAATGACATAAGTCTTTCAGGATTTCAGCTTCTGTTAAAGCAAAACTGCTCCACTGTCCTAGTTCAAATTAACACGTAACATTTCCATTAGGTCTTCAACCTGATTCAACACACCTAGTTGATGTCACCACATTCCTACTTTTGGTCTCCCCACCAGACTACTGACATACAATGCTTATTTTAAGATGCCTCTAAAGGCAGCACTGCAGCAGAGCAATGGGTAAAGGTACTCCTCAGGGGTTTTTTTTCTACTTAACCAGGGAACCTTGGCAGAGACAGAAATTAAAACAACCCAAATATTCCTCTTACCCTCTTGCTTAGGTCTCAGATATCAACCACTCCACTTACGCCTCTCAATTAGGCATGTTAGGAGGCTAGTAACAGAATATATACTTTCGGAAACCATGCTCCCCCTCAGAGAGGCATGCTCTAAGCCAGAGAAAAAACACTGATAAATGGGTACATGCTGACACCTCACAGCCATTGGCTACAGCTACAGAACAGATAGAAGCAACTTGCCACGGACTGAGGCACAGAGAAGGCCACCTCACGAGATCCAGTTACTCCAGGTTTCAGGCTGATAAAAACTCTGGTTCTCCCACAGGCTGGATGCTCACATATGAATTAGCTCATTCTGCAAATGTGTTATTTCAGGAAGTCCCAGTTGTCCTGATCAAGGGATTGAGGAATGAAAAATAAATCAAGCAATGCAAAATGTATTAGACACAGCAATTAGATCTCTCCCTTCACATAAAATGTCACATTGCATTTATCAGACTTGCCGTTGGAAAAAAAAACAGCTTCAACATTTTATGACATCTACAACCAAGTGTATTTAACATTTATAGTCACCACAGGCATCTATATAGAAATTTTTCAGATAAATTAAATTATGAAGTCCAGATGCAGCCATTACGTGACTTTTTTTAAGGGGTGGGAATGTTTTGTTTTTTAAAATCCTAATGACTTCTGCAATACTGGAGCAGAATGAGAAACTTGGCACTCACCGAGATAATTTAGCAATAAATACACATGTGGATAAGTTAACAAAACAGAAATTAAGCAGAAAGAGATGCAGCACTACTAATATGTCACATTCCAAAGCCACTGGATTTGCTCACTTAAAAGCCAAACCTGTGCTTGGTCATTGCCTGACCAAGTTTCAGACAGAAGTAGTTCAGTTTGCTCAAGAGGGCAACTCAAAGGTCATAGGAGGACAGCCCAGAGGGAAGACTGACAGTTCTTCCTATTCAAAAAGGTCAAAGACATTTTCATTCATTAATTTTGAAAAACTGTGTCAATTACATCAATCTTTTTCCAGACTATCCTGTGAAAGAAAAAGGACATACTAAAGGCAAATTTATCTACCTTCTGTTTGTAAAGAGTCCCTCATGAGAGGCCTGTTCTCAACAGCTCCACCCACTAAGGTTTTTAGTTTGCAAAATTAGTTAGTTGCTGGGAAGTGTTGAGGCAGATGAATTTTTCAGACGGAGGAAAAACTGCATGTGCTAAAGCCGGTGGATTTTTAAATGATTTCATCCTTTCTGACTGCATAAAGGTCTTTCAAGTTAACCTCTGGTTTTGGATGAAGTGTGGAAAAAAACCCTGTGGTGTCAGTCTGTCTTCAGAGCTTCTATATACCAGGAATTATGAGATTTAAATCCCTAAGATCAACATTATTTGTCCTTTCTGTCCCAATGTCTTTCAATTGTATTTCCCACTGTAGATTCAATCTCAGAAATGTCCAGACATGCAGGCTTTCAACAACTAACCTGCCTCTGAATTTAAAAAAAATTATTGAGTAGTTTTTTCTTTTTTTCTCCCACTCCTGAACTGGTAAAACTGCAAGCAATGGTTCCAAAACATACAGCAGAGAACAGAGAAAAAATATTGCCAATGTTTTCTCCTTTCACCCTTGAATTCATTTAACAGCTTTGAAACAGAAAAGCACCCTTTGGACTTCAGAGGAAACCAAACAAGTGTATAAATAACACACAGGCAGCATCCAGACCCAGGTGCAGATATTCTGATTACACAAAACAGACTCATCTATAGCTAGAACTTACATGAAACTAAAACTCATCTGTAGTATACAAGCAGAAAAATATTTAAGAAGAGCCACTCTTTCAAAACTAAACCAGTTTTATGCCAGGCAGGTATGTTCTGCACTGCCTATAGTGAACACAGTTTCAAAAAACATAATTCTACATGCAAATAATGCTATTCAAAAATTAGCAAACATACTCATGAGTATGCTCAAGCCAGTAAGCACAATTCCACAGAAAGTACAGACTGTAAAGCCACAATTACAGTTTGGCTGCCAAATTCACCGAGAAACTGGAAGTGACCTAACAGCTGTTCAAACAACCACAAAATATTAAAACACTCTTGTGAGAGATAAATTTCATCTTGAATAAGCCTACCCTCTCCCAAACAGACATTGGTTATTTGTCTATGACCACTCCATACAGACAGCTGTTTTCTCATCTGACTACCATACTGTATTCTCAGTTCTCAGCACACCCCTCAATCAATCTGTATTCTGCTTCCAGATAATTCATTTTTGAAATTATGAACGATGTGGTAAGAAGTCATGGTGCTGCTATAGTCTCCACTGTGCGAAGTTAAACACTACCAGATCAGCATATCAGATACAAGAAAAATGTTTAAGCATGAACTTGAAGTCTAAGCATCAGGTCCTTAATATCCGGAGCTCTGATTTCATACGAACATTAATTTTCATTACACAGAATTCAGACACTAAGTGCTGGCAATCTAAGGATTACAGTAACAGGCTGAGAAAAGCCCAAGTTAACAGAATTCTGGCTATTGTTAATAAATTTCTCAACACAAAAACTAACACAAAATGGTGACTTGGGAATACTTTTTAAATCGAACTGGAATTCTTTTCACATATACCAAGATTTATCTGACCCTAATGCAGACATCTGCATCAGAAATGGTCATGTGAACTCACTTTAGAGTCAATGTAAAGCAATATGTATTTCTGCAGCACACTAGGCCTCAACCTAAGTCAGAGCTCTAAAATAAACCACCTGATTCTTCCAAGTGATTACCAGGAAAAATACAAACTAGTAGTTCACAGGTACATTTACACAATGAGATGAATCACACACAATCTTCCAACAGCCCCCTTTAAAATTATGAGCTCTATTTTGTTCAGTGAGGGTTGAAATGAAATATACACAATGTGATAAAACTCCTAAATTCAACTGAAATTAAAAACTAAGCAAGCTGATTAACAGATACATTTATACCAGCACAGAATAAAGATTTTTTTTTTTTTTCTGTAATGGAAACCAGAGGGAGCTTTTAAGCAAAACCCATGTAAACGTGCACAACTTATAAATGCTTCGAGTTTTGCTTAGGAGTATTCAAGTGCTGTAGGAGACATTTTGATTTACTGTCGTTCACTCTTCATTATATTAAACACATTTTTTATACATAAAATACATCCTTGTCTGTACATAAATTACTTTTTCACATGGATTACCACCGGCACCTTTGATTTTCTCAGGAGATAAAGAAGCCTGTATTTCCTCAATTTTAGTGACATCTCAGTTTTTAAGCCCTTCAGAATGGTTAGGGTAGAAGCTTAGGTATTATTTCAAATACTGCTGTAGGCTGTCTCTTCTGAAAATTCTATCTATTTGCCTCCTTTCAGCAATACATATTTACTGACCAGACAACATTTATATTGAATATTCATAACCTAAGCTCTCCAAACCCTAAAGAAATCAAAATAAATCATTGCAAAGAAGTAACACTTATCCTCTAAAAGAATCAAATTAAGTCTGATTTTAAATATCTATTTCGAAGTACACGTAATGCCTCGCTGTACCAGGGAGCGCCATCCATCACAACTCTCATCCCAGACCGCTGACTCATTCAAGATCCTTTCCTAGAGGTTCAAAAAAATATCAAGGCACTGATGCCAAGTTTTACTCTGTATGCCCTCTATATTTCCTCCATAGCAATTTTTTATTATTTGATTAAAAACCTCTAAAAATGTATTGCACAGTACCGTTTTCCAAACTAAGAATATTGAAACAAGGCACTGTCCTACGTGTAGATGGCAATTTGAACATTCGAACTTAGTGCTTGGTAACCTGGAGCCAACTTCTGTTATAAAAGGGAGTACCAAACACAACAGCGGAAGGAATTCTGCTGCAACAACTGCAGAGGGCCTTTTTTTTTTTCCCTGCACACAAAGGACACGGATACATCCATACCTCGGCGCTACAGCCACTCATGGCCGCGAGCTGCACCGTCCCCGAGTGCATGGCTAGAAGCTGCCCACCGGACTAAGCATGGCATGGGCCAATCAATCCTCCGAGCCCAGCCAAGATTAATTCCTTTCTTTTCTCCCTACCCGCTGCTAAAAAGAACTCGGATGATTTTCAACTGACAACCATTACAAAGGTAGACCTCGAGCTTTTAGGGCCGCCGGCTGACTTAGCTCTCGCGCCTTAAGAATCTAAAAGGGTTTCGTTCTTGCCCCGCGTCTCCCAGAGAGGAGGAGACCGCCCGATTCCATTTTATCTGCCCTAAAGGCAACACTCACCCTTGTACACAACCGCTTTTAACACTCAGTTTTCCTAAGGAACTTTTAAGGATACCACAGAATGGGTTATTCGGGACGACGGCCCGCATTAAGAGGCTAGAAAGCGGGATTACCCCTTTGTTTTATCCGCTTTTGCCTTTTCCCAGTGGCGTTTTACGGGTGATGGATGACAGGCCGGCCTCCCCGCCCTGCCCCCTCGCCCTCCCCCGATGTCTGAGCAACGGGAGGAGGTGCCGCCGCCTCGACCCACTGATAATGGCTGCGAGGAAGGGATCGACTGGGGCCCCGACAACTCCCGACCCCAGCCCCATCTCGGCCACACGCCCGGTCCCCTGCCGCCCCCAACGTTTCCGCAGCTCGACTCGCCCCTGCAGCTCTCCCTGCCACATCCAGGGGACCAGGAACAGGAGGAGANCCCCCCGCCCTTCTTCCTCCCCGCTTCCCGGCCGCCTTCCCGGCCCCCTCCCCGCCGAACTGCCCCAGGGGGGACTGCCGGGCGCAGGGAGTGCCGCGTCCCTCACCTGTGGTGAGCCGGGACGACACCTCTCCGAAGGGCGAGGGCTCCATGCGCAGGTACTTCTGCGGGGAGGAGGCAGCGGCGGCAAAGGAGGAGGAGGCGGCTGAGGCCGGGGCTGACAATGGCGCACATCGCCTTCGCTTCGGGGACGCCGGGCTCAGCAGCGGGTCGAAATCCAGAGTCCTTTTCAAAGTGGCGCCGCAAGCCATGGCGCGGAGCGGCTAAGGGGTCTCGGAGCGAGGGGCAGCGGTGGAGGCAGCAGCAGCCGGCCCTGCCTAGAGGCGTCTTCCCCGCTGTCTGGAGTGGGCTGGGGGGGAGGGAAGGGAAAGGAGGGGGCGGCTGCGTCAGGGCCGCCTCCGCCGCCTCCCCGCCGGCCTCTCTCTAGGGAGCGGCCCCGGCAGCGGCAGCAGCAGCCCCGGTTCAGTCCGGCTGGATCTCCGCTCTCCCCGCCCGCTCCGCCCTGCCCGGCCGGGACAAATTCCGCCCGCGGCCGGTGGCGGGGCACGAGCAGTGCCGAGGGGCGCGGTGCCGGTCCCAGGTGCGCGGTGCGGGGCGGCCGATGCAGGGCGATGGCGATGGCAGGGCCCGGGCGGCGGCGATGGCGGCGGCGATGGCGCTCCCGGCCGTAACCCCCGCACCAGCAATATGGCGTCAACAACAACGCCGCCGGTTCAAACGCCAGCCCCCCCCTGCCGCAGAGACTCACGGGACTCGTGGTTTCCCCGCCCCGTCCCCCGCCGCTCAAAGGCAGGATGGCCACTGGGGAGCTGGCACTACAGCTCCCAGCGTGCACTGCGCCAGCAGGGTAGGCTTCCGGGTTCTGGTTTAAATCCCCCCTGGGAGGGTGCGGGATGGGGTGTGGATGGGGGAGACGCGGCGGGACCCCGGGGAGCGGCTGTAGGTCTCCTTGGCGACGCGGGGGCACCAAAGGGGGCGATGGTCGTGCCCTGCCTCCTGAGAGCGCAGCTGTCGAGCGGGCTGGGCGGCGGATGTAGGTCCGCGTGGCGCTTGTCTGTATGTGAAATTGGGGGCAAAGTGCATTTTAGTGGCCTGCATGGTGAGGGCAGAGCAAGGAGCGTGCGGGAGACCCAGGTGACAGCTAAGGACACTCATGGAAAGGCCTCACGATGTCGGGAACTGTGTCACGGCGTAACCGAGTGGTTTCCTTGCAGTTGCATAAAGCACATTCTTGCTTAAGGAGGGTGGTGAGGGAAGAGGTTCAAAGAACGATAAAGCTGCTGCTGGGAAGAGCACAGCTCTTTCATGTGCAGCTTCCTGATTGAAACAAACTGTGTTACAGGTCACTACAGTGGGAAAGCTAACAGAGGTTGATAACCCCCAAAATACATATAACTTAGATTTTCTGTATCTAATTTTCTTAATTCAACTGTGAACACAAAGACAAGTTGTCTTTGAAAGACAAAATTATGCATATGCCCTCATAAAGTTTTGGCACTTTGGTGTTTTTTGGTTGTGTTCTGAAGTGTAAGCTAGGCTTTCTCTAATGGCATGAAAAAAAACCCACAAACCTTACCATCCTTGGGAAGCAGGACTTGGTGTATATGTTTGGTGTGTGGCATATATTGTTAATTAAGCCATAGTGGCACCCACTCAGTCTAAACACCAGTCTGATTGTGCTGGCATTGTGGTTGTGCTGCTCTTGGGGTAGCTGAGGTTTCAGGTGGGGTGACCTAGCAGAACCTTCCCTCTCAACAAATTATTTGTTTTCTGAGACAGATAGCTTGTGACAATGTTGGAGCAATTAGGTGAAATTTACCTTATGCTTGCCTGAGTTGCCTTGGCCTAAAATTAATACTGGAAAATCACAAAATGAATCCTCTGCTGTGAGCTGTTCCTTTGAAGAGGAAGTACTTGGAGTGTTTCCTTGGAAATAAGGGTGCTGACAAGCCTTTCTAAAACTAAGACAAGTTCTGCTTCTCTGCAGCAAGACTCAGGAAATGTACTGATGTTATTACAGTGTTACAATTGTCCTACTACTAGTGTACTGGTTAAACTACTTCTGTGGACACTCTGCTTTGGAATAATGCTGGCTGGTTTTCCATTCATTTAATTCTTCATTTCCATTACATTTCCCTAAGCATATAGCTTTCCCTGTGTTTGGGTGCTGCTGTTAAATATTCTTACCAAGCACTTAACCCAGCAAGACTCAGGCAAAATTGCTCTTGCAGGCTTTGAATTAAGGAAACCCCAAGTGTCTCTTAGTATGTGTATGGTGCACCTGTTTAGTTTGGAGTGCTCTACGCCCTGCTTCTGCCATCACTTGTATGCTGAGAAGTGCCTGTGTTGGGGTGAGATAGTAGAAAAAAAGGGTAAATTTCAGAGTAACCCACTTCCCCACTGAAATAATTATTTTAGATATATATTCTGCATTCAGCAGCATAAGCAAAGATTTGGTGACATTAACTGTGTAGCACTAGATCCAAAGGACCATTCAAGCACAATTTAAATTAATTAAGACAGTCTGAGGAATCAGGTGAAACTTCATCAAGATAAGCTACTAGAAAGTCAGCTTTTGCCAGCACAGGCAGCGCTATAATTGTAAGCAATTGATTAGAACTGTGATTGTCCTAATCAACAGAGTTACTTAGCTTTTATCTGACCTTTAATTTGTTGAACTAAACTGAAGCAAGTCTGATTTAGGTCAAAATAAGAATTCACATAGCCCTTTGCAGCAAATTAAACCCAGCCAAACCAATGTAGCTTTGCATGTAGACAAGCCCTAAGGCAGCAAAATGTCCAACAGCAGTGACAAAGTGCTTGATGGTTGTCAGGGAACATGTGTTTTTACTTTCATTGTGGCAGGAAACACCATAGGGTCAAGGCTGCAAACCACTGTTTATATTGTTCTTTCTTCTACTTACTTATTATATAATCAATTTGCAGTGCCCCATTATGTGCTACATGGGCTGCCTTTAAAATTACATATTATAAGCATCTTTTTAAAATAAATAGTACCCACAAATTTTATTAATACTGGGAGTGGGAGAGCTTATTCATAACTGGCATTGTGCTAGATTTTATTGAATAGGTACTTTAAGTATGACACCTGTTAAAAAGGCAAGTCCTGACTCAAGACAATATTTTGACTTTTGTACAGCCCTGATTGAGGTGGGAAAGTAACCCTTTCAGTGTATTGCTTTGGGATTATGATGGAAATATCACAGTGGACCACATGTTAGGCTTTGTGCATTCTCTTTTCTTCCCCTTCCTTCTGCCATTGCTCCATTTCCCCATTGTTTTGGTTTTTTTTGGTGTCTTCCTCTCATTCTCTTTGTATACCATCTTGACTTTGCTTCCTCTTCCTTTTCTTTGAGACATCCTATTCATTTGATGCAGGATCCACACCACAGTCCTTATCTTTTCTTCTACACCATCTAACCATATTCTTCCCACTTCATCTGTGGCTCATTTCTCATTAACCAGTTTTGCTTGCCAGCACGGAACCACGGATTAGCTGAGCAGTTTCTAGGGCTTGTTCATTTTACCACAAGTGAACAAAATTCACTTTAAGTGGCATCATGCCACTTGAATTTGGACATGGCTACCAAAGGTTTCTTGCTTATGTATTAGGCACACACTGTGGTTGCAGATTTTGTGGACAAAATGCGGTGGTGGTCATCTGCCATTATGTCAGTGAGGTGTTTATATGGTGCCAAGTGAGAAGGGATTAGTTAAACTGAAAAAAATAGGGATTAGCACACAAATTGTAAGATGGAAAAAACAGCTGAAAGAAAACTGGAATAAATTTCTGAGTCTGCTTTGCTATATAGGAACGTAGATGGTGCTGGCCGAAGGGAAAGGATACACAGGAACAGGAATGAAAGGCAGAGGTCAGTGAAGGTCAGCTCTGCTTCTTTAGATGCTGACTTATGCTGACAAACTGTACCAAAAATTATGACCTGAACCTGCAACATGCATTGACTTTCAATAGGACAAATCTGTTTCTCAGGTCTGAGCTGCTAAGGTATTGCCAGCAGAAGTACAGAAGTGTAATTCCAAATATAAAAGGCATTCAAAACACTTATTTCCTCTAAAATACTGTATATACTTCCACATAAAAGATTAATTAAAACCAGAATCTGTATAGGAAAAGGTAACTGAGCTGATTAGAATAATATTAAAGGGAAAAATTAGCCCCAGGAAATTAAAGTGTTGTTATTTAAATGTTATTACCCCTACTAATTGTTGAATTCTGTGATTTTTCCCTAAAAGCACAAGGGGAAAATAAGTTCAGGAGATCTATTTTAGTGATGAAGACTATGTTGATAACAGGAACTGTCAGTTACCTCACCCAAACTGGAAGTAAGAGGAAGATTTAGAAGTGCCAGAGGAATGAGTTTCCAGAACACTCTTCCAGTAGCACCAGTATGGGTGAAAATAAAATCTGCAGTCTTCAGTTGCGGGCTAGGCTTTAGGTAAGGCTTAGTAATTTTTACAAAAAGGGATTCTATGTATTGATGTTTTCAGTGACATGAGACTATTAAGAATAACCCAGGAAGTTTTGTAATACAAATTGACAACAACAAAGTCACTGTGAAATTAAACATTTTATTGGTGTACTGTTTTTGGCTGTGGCGGAGTTGATTTTCTTTTCAGTAGCTGATGTGGGATAGGTTTTGGATTTGTGACCAAAACAGTGTTGATAGTACAGCGATACTTTCATTTTTTTGCTGGGCAGTGCTTGCATAGCATCAAGGTCTTTTCTGCTTCTTATCCCACCAATGAGGAGACTGTGGGTGCTTAGGGAGTTGGGAAAGGACACAGCCAGGACAGCTGACCCCAGCTGATGAAAGGGGCATTCCACATCATATGGCATCATGCTCAGCATATAAAGTTGGGAAGGGGGGAGGGGGGGCAGTGGAGATTCATAGTCGTGCTATTTGCCTTCCCAAGTCACTATTGAGTGTGATGGGGCCCTGCTTTCCTGGGAATATCTGAACACCTGCCTGCCCACGGAAAGCGGTGAATAACTTCCTTGTTTAGCATTGCTTGCGTGCACAGCTTTTGCTTTCCCTATTAAGGTGTCTTTATCTCAGAAAACTCTTATGAGTTTTCTCAATTTTACCTTTCCAATTCTCTCCCCCATCCCACCAGGGGAGTGGCTGTGCAGTGCTTAGCTGCTGGCTGGAGTTAAAATGTGACAGCCTGAAAGGATGTGAAGCAGGAATAACCCATCTGAGTCAGTTCACCTGTATTCAGAATAATATATTGAAGCTATAAAAAGAAAATTGCTAAACTCACTGGTGTATATGCATGATTTGTGCTAACAGACCTGGATATAGAATAATTAGGAAGCACTGAGTAAAATTTTGCAGCTCTGACTACTGCAATTACCTCAATGACTTCAGGAAAGCATCAGCTAGCAAAGCATAGAGCAGTACTCTTTTCTATCTGTTGTTAGTCACAACCTTGTGTAGGATCCCCAAAAAAGTAATGGTGTACAAGGAGGGCAGCGTCATGAGGTACTGGAAATGCTACTGCAACCTAAAGAAACATTGCCTTATGTCACCATGTCCTGAACACCCTTCCCGTCCAATGTCAAACATTTTTATACACAAATGTTTACGTTGTGCCTATCAGTTTTCTTCCTCCCTTTTACTATTGTTAAGAATTCACATTTTAAACTTCATGTATAATTTTCCCTGCCTGGATTTTGACAAATACTGCACCATATTAAACTCTGCTTTGCTGTTGATCTTAAAAAGAACTGGTGCAGAGCTTTAGCAGAAAGGAACACTGTACTTCTTATGAAAAGACGTTTCTTCCAAAATGTTCTCTTACATCTTTGTAAAAGAACTTTTCATAATTGATTCTAAGGGTAAAGGAGCAGCATGGTATTGCATATTAATTGGAGAGTAGAATTGAGTCAACTAAAAATATATTGAGCTGGAATGGTGAAAAAAATTACAGGCCAAGTATTAATAATGTGAGTAATACTGAACATGTAAATTAAGAGCCATTGATGTCAAATATGCTGAGCTGTGAACGTCTCTCCACTTTTTCAGTGGACTGGAGGCTGGATTCTCCATGAGCTTACACAGCTGTGTCAGGCTGAGATACGGTAAAGGTCAGTTTTTCTTCTGTGCCAGTATGTTAGTGAACAAGCCAGCATAGGACAGAGTGACAACTGGACTATCTCTTAACTATCTCCTATTGACTTCCTCAGGACTAGGACGAGGTTTGAGATACTATTCATTCTGTTTACTTGCAACACATAAGAAATGGGCAGGTACTTTCTCCCCTGTTGCCTCTTTGGAAATTTTGCATGGAAGCCAGATGGAAATTCTGCTTTTATTAAGCTCAATTTTCTACATAGAACAATGAAGAACTGGGGACTTGAGTTAAAACTCCTATTTTTCCAGATCGTTTATTAAGTGTTCAACTCCTCTGTCACTATCTTACCTGTCTTATCCATCCTTCTGTTCTTTTCAGATAGTACCTGGCTACATTTTATTCTCAAAAACTTCTTCTCTCCCATTGCAGCTGACCTCCAGGATGCTCCTTGGTCTCCCAAGCAAGGTGCTATGTATGTGTGCTCTACCATCTATACACACCTATGGCTTAACCTACTTTTCCCCCTCTGATCAATCATCCCTCTGTTCCCCTCTGCCAATCCTGTACAGTACTTCTCATTTAGCATACCTTTTCCGTTGAAAAAACAAAAGACAGCACCCATCTTCTGCTGGCAAACCCACTCCTTGTCCTTTTTCCACCACTGCTGCTAATTCTGTCATTCTTTAAGCTGATCTGCTATTTTTTCTCTATATAAAAGCTGGTTTTAGGTCATGGTGGTTCTGTGAAGTATTTCCAACAACCTGTTTCCCCACCTCAAACCTTGTTTCCAAAATTCTTCCCCAGACTTAGGTCACCACTAGCCTGAAGATGCTCATAAATTACCAGCTTTCCATAACTCTCTCCCAAGGAATCTTTAGTTTCTCCTTTCCACCCACAGTTCAGGGTCTCTCTGTTCATCATTTCAGGAGAAAAAGTTTTCACTGCCCTCCTCACCCTTTTTCCTCACTAACGAGGAACATTTCATCACCTTTGTGCCTCTTCTTGGACGTTCTTGGGTTGTTCGTTGCTTTGGTTTCAGGCCTCACCTTTGGGGCCTGGCATTCTTCTACTGATGCATTAATTTGGGGTTTGTGTCAATCCCACACATTCTGGTTCAGTCCAGCTTTCCTCTTCCCTTCTTCATTCCCTTCTCTGGCTTTCCTCAGAGGACTTTCACTCATGCTGTCCCTTTTTCTTTAAGCCTGGAACAACTGCACCCATCTTGTAAACCAAATCTACACTGCCTTCATTCAAATCTCCCCATAAAATGTGCTTTTGCTATAACACCTATCCAGCTCAGATTCTTCTCCTGAAATAGGAGCAATTCCATTGCTCTATAATAAAAACAAGTCCTGTTTCATAACAAAACAAAAAGAACCGAGCAAGAGACTGACTACACAATTAATTTTTGCCAGTTGCTTTCTGCCGAGAGCAACATGCTTGTTCTTATGGCAGTCCTTAGGATTGTCCTCCCTGTGTGCCTCCTGTTTGTCCTTTTATTTTGTTATCAGCTTTTGATTCCTTCCTGAGGGCTCCTCGCCTGATCCTGTGCTCACACTGGTATGAAGTGGGGAGTAACTCCACTGCAGCAAACGGAGCTTTGCCAAGGCAAAATTTCTGTGGAAGGCATTCAACCCTTTGTTTTAATATTAGCTAATAAAGCCTGTGCACAGCTCCAGCACAGCACTCTGGTTTTAATTAATAAGAATTAACATATACAACTCCATATATTCTTTTTATTCCCTCAGCTACTTTGAAGAAAACCTCTTTGTATGTCTTCCTGGTTGTTCTGTGTCTTGACATTAAAAAAACCCCAAGAGAATAAAACCCCAAACCCAAAGTACCATCAAACTCCCACGCAAACAAAAGGCTTTGCTGCTGCCAGTGTTGGGCACCGCTGAGAGCAGCCCCTGCTCTTCCCGCCTGCCGAGTGGAGCCAGCTCCCAGCCCCTGCTCCCTGCCGCTGGGGAGCCATCCGATTCCCAGCCCCTTCTCGTGCCTTTGCACAATCCCACTGCAGCGACTTCCCAGTCTTAATTGGAGCCTCTGGGCATTATTGTATTATTATTATTTAATAAACAACCACATAAAACACTGACATTTAAATAAAAGTGAAGAAAGGAAAGCTCTGACTCCTAGTCTGTTTTGTTTTCCTGTGGACTTGGGTGGAAGCAGGAGCAGGTTTTCTGTGCAATACCCCTGCTCACAAAACACATGCTTACATTTAATGTTATAGGAAAGAGAGCCCACTGTGAATGAGCATGCCAGACCTACTGCAGCTGTCAATCCCTGTTGCAGCATAAGGTGTAAATAGAGAGTCATGAACTGAACATTCCTGAATTCCTGCTTTTCTTGCCTGAGCTACAGTTTGCAAGGATTTAGCCCCATTTTCTGCATTGTGACCCCCAGCATGTCCTTTTTGAGTGGTTATCTCAAACTCAGCCATCGGGATGCTATTAAAAATAATAGATGGAGAAGATAGTTTTATTTTTGCGTTTGATTGTTTGAGGCATTCCAGTGTGAGAGTTATCATGACAAAAGAAAATGTGGTGTCCTTGAAGTGAATGCCGAGGAGCACCACTCGTTCAATAAGGTTTTGAAAGAAAAACAAAGAGCTGAAGGCCAGATCTGACTCCTTTAGAAACAAGTCTAAAACGAGACAGGATTCAAAGTGCTTAAAATACTTTGGTGACAAGCAACAAAGAAGTGTCTGTTACTAGAATTGATTGAATTAAGGAAAGGGAGAGAAAATCTTGAGAACTTTTAAATAGTAGTTTTAATGTGTGGGGAGTATAAGGACAAAATTGTCCTGGGCCACAGCTACAGCCCTGAATCATCATAGCTCCTTTTCTTGAAGAAAGTGAAAACTAGACAAGGGCGAGTATGCACACCCTTATTATCCTTTTTCATTGTGGATCAAAGAGGAGGAATTCAAAGGGCTGCCAGCTCTCCACTTTCCTGCAGTGAACCTTGAGTGTGGGCTCCGTTTATTTCCCTTGGTTAGGCAATGCTTCTCTATTACTCTAAATGATCAAGTCCTGAAATGGACTTCTTGTGAGATCTGAATGCTATTTACTGGTTTGTGTTTTTAAAGTATTCAGTAGGAATGAAACATTCCAGCTGTTTATAAAAATTATGTATATATATGCTATAATTCTAGGGAGTTCACCCCTCGTTCTTCCCACTATTTCATTACACATGTGCTTCATGCAGTGGCTCACTTGCATTTACATATATGGACTGTAATAATTCTGTGATGTTGCTTAGAAATTCTGTATGAACATGTTGTGGGCATGACAAATGTATTGCAGATTTTTTGTAGATAAACACAGTCAGTGAATGCAAATATGAGTGAATTTGAGTGCAAGTTTTAATATCTAAGCAGAGCTAGTAAGTGCATGACACCTGTAACCACAACTGCCAGTGCAAACAGGGAAACTAGTTTTAAGGCATTTGCACTGTTTTAAAAGTGCTGTACTTCGTAATATTTCAGCTGTAATGGTAGAGAAGTGTTCATCCTCCAGCAGGTATTTAAGTGTATGGACTCTGTTATTAAGAGTACTGTGTTTATTAGCAGCTGATATAAGTTTTCACAAAGTCCTTGTGAAAACAAGTACTGGAATGCCTTGTGAAGCAATCTGTGGCTTTTAAAGACATTATGGAAATCTTACTGTGAAATGGATTTAAAAGTGCTGGTTGATGGTCTTAGGAGATTGATGTTAAGCATGGAAATTTTTTTGGAAAGCAAAATAGGAACTTATTGGAAGGGTGCTGTATTTCCATGAGTGGCTGTATAGCCACCAATAGCTCTGGTCTAGAAGCAGGGAGCTTGCTTAGGAAAGGCACTGCAGGGACATATAATTTAAGCAGGAAATGTAATGTGTTTGAATATGGGGTATAGTAATTCCCCAGATGATGATGGAGTGACTGCTTTTTGTGAGAATACTGAGGCAAAATATATTAAATTGTTACCAAAGTTGTAGAGAAGTGTGTTCTGTAAAGCTTTCTAGTGCATTTTATCAAAACCATTTTATGGTTTTGATAAAAAACCGGATGGATGGGGTCTAGTGGAGTTGGAGCTAGATGATCTTTAAGGTGACTTCTGACCCAAACCATTCTACACTTCTATGAAAGTGTTCATATCACAGAAAGGAGATACATGCAAGCCTAAGACTTTAATCGACAAAAAGACAAAACGAACCTCTTCCAGCTCTTTCTTTATTCATGAATACAAATATTTGCTTGTTTCTGTATTTGATGGAGGTAAAATTGTCCTTAATTGGCCTGCAAAATATTTTCTAGAGGTGTAGTTCAGGTTTAACGTGTGAAGGAAATTGTTTTGAATTCACTGAAAGTCCACAAGCTCTTCTGAATTAAACCATATTAGTGTAGATGTTGAACTGCTGCAACAAAAGCTGTGTTTCTCAGAGAGAGGAAATTAAATTGTCTTTTTATTTGCCTTTCTTTAGAGCTCAGTCACAGTGATTTATTGATGGAAAGTCAGAAGGAGATAGTCTTCAAAATGGCCAGTCAGCTGAAGAAGCCAGACTGGGAACATCTGTATTTTCCCATTTGAAAACCTCACCTGTTACTTGCTCCTGCGGAGTACCTGGAAACACTGGTAAAAACCAAATTGTAGTAGTGCCATTGTATTTTATCAACTCTTTTTTTCTGTATAGCATTAGAATGATGTCAGTGGTTGATGACATATAGGGTTGTTCCAGTGAGAACAATTAATTTGGGGGCAAAAACCAGTGAGGACCCTGTCAGACACTGAACAATGTTTTTGGTTTTCATGTACTGATTCATCGGTGTTTATAGGCCTCCAACATGTAAATCACCCTGAGGTAATCTGGAAGGGAAGGATATGAATAAGCCAATTAAATTGGCAGAGAGCCTAAGGAACACCCTGTTTAAGGATAAAATCACGCCTATCCTAGTGCCAGTAGTTTTGGAGAAAGAAATAGACTTAAAATCCTTGCAGAGTTAAATTTCTTTGTAGAGAGAACTAATTTAGAAGACTTTGGTCTTCTTCTTTTGTATGTGTGAGCTTGGGTAACTGAGATAAGGTAGTAAGTGATGTATTTTCTGCAAGTAACTTTTATTTTGATGACATGGAAGGATGTCATCCAGGTTGTAGAGGTTGTAGTTGCCTCATTTATGGTAATTATTTCATATTCAGTTTTATGATATGAGCATTCAAAGGACTGAATTGCCCTTTATCTTTCCAAGTACCTCCTCTTTTCTTTCTTTTTTTTTTTTCCACAGGGAGGTACAGTTTTCCATCAGGAAGCTTCTCCACCCAATTCAGCAGTTACTAGCATACATTAAGGTGCTCTATATCTAAATAATAACAAAAGCAACTACTCTTTTTTTTGCCATCTCCCAGGTCTGTGCCTTCAGAGGTGATATGTAACAGGAAAAAGAGGCAGAGGTGAACAAAAGTTTTCATTGAAAGTTGTACAGAGGGAAAAGTATTTCCATTCTTAGTTTACTTCCTTACAGTATGAATGGATTCTCGTTGAGTTTTCAAGGGGCTTTCTGCTTGCTGGAAGACTGGCTGTGTTTTGCTGTCATTCCACTCAGGTCTTTGAACTCATACTCAATTCCAGTCAGGAAAATAGATGTCTCTCTAGAAGAGACATATCATGTATATGCCTTCACTGGAGGAAAAGCCCAGGCAGAACTCAGATCTGACACCAGGCACTTTACGTGGGAGTGGATCATTATGACCTCTCCAAGTGTCAGAGAAGCTGTAATTGACATTTGTACATTATTAAGCACCAGAGAATTTAACTGTAAACAGGAATCCATAGGAAATCAGGAGTCACCAGTTACATTGCTCACAGAGCTACTCATTTAAGAACAGCTTTTGGACATTTTTCAGATGCCATTAAGAGTGGGAGAGAGGTAACCTCCCCTTTTTTCCCTCCATCATCTTTGTAATTCTAGAATCATGTTCATGGTTGAAGGGAAGTAACTTCCTGAAAAAAACAGCCAGAAAGCAACAGAAACACAAGATCACCAGAGATGCCACTATCAGTCCTCTGAATGCCTTGGAATTGACAGCATCAGGAGATCCTAGGTATAAATGCCCAGATGGACAGAAGACCCAGATAAACATAGCTGTTAAGATGATTTCAGTGCCTCTCACCTAACCCAGCCTGATAGCTCAGCATCTAGCTCATACCATATGGAGACAAAGAGACGCCTTCCAGGCACAATCTGTACCAGCCCAAAGTAGGTGTAAAAGGGATGTGATGAACTCTGTTCGTCTGTCTGCATTATGTGCTGAGGAGGCCTAGATGACCATCTGAATTTTTTAGACAGCAAGTGTTCAGTGACATGAATCCCAAGTTCACTGTTCAGCTCTTGCACAGTCTGACCATACATTGCTGGCAGCAGATCAAACTCCTGTTATTAGATAAGGACAAGAAATTTTGCACCAGAGGTTTAGTTTAAGGATCCCTTTTGTTTTGGACTGGAACTAGAGATTCACTCATCCTCTTGGAGGTGTCTCTGGCTCTTGCTCACTTTCAAGCATTCAGGAACTGCTCAGAGCAGTTCAGAAAGAAACAGAAATAGCTGCTTTCACTTCTCTTGCTGGTGTATGTGCCCCAAAGAAGCAGGAACCGAAGTAAGGTTAAGCTGGGTTTAAAGGAACAAGATAATGTTTGGTAGAGGAAGGAAAAAATGCATTAACTGGCCATGTCTAACTTCAGTGTACATAAACTGTTGCCATGTCCCCAGGAAAACAAGGGATTCAGGAAATAGCTTAAATCTATGCTGCATGAAACACAGAGCACATGACACAAGCCTGAGTTGCTTTGTCTCAATAGACAGTGCTCTAGAATTGGTGTGACCTTACTTCTGCCCTTGTTAGTCTGAAATATGTAGCACAGCTGTAGGACGTAGTTCATCATTTATCAAGGGAAAATACAGTTCTGGATGGGAACGTGGAGGTGAAAAGTGTTCTGCACACCACGTTCGCTTTCATGTTGTAACTTGCTGCTCGGAAAAAAACAGAACACTTTGTCTTCTTGTAACACTGGTGAGCAACTCCTTATCATAACCTTGTGAGAGGTTTCAAGTACATTCATGAATAGGAAGACGATTAAGATGACACATCTTAATTCAGTTTTCTGAATACTTTTTTCCTATTCATACACATCCTCATGTTTTTCTTAGTTTTCTTTCCAGAAAAAGGTGTTTCTAACCTCTGGTGTGATTGGTAGATCACATCCTTTCACTCTTGGTGGCCCAGCTTGCTGTGAAACTCAAGCTAGGCATAGGAAAGTGAGTTTACATGAGGGGCCGTCAGACCTAAAGCAGCTAATATAGCTGAAAGGCCTTTGCAGAGGAGGCCAATTTAGCAATGACCTTTGCGAAGGAGGCCACTATTGCTCTGAGCAGTTACTGTGACAAAACCCTATCGGATAGGGGATAAAAATCCCCTTTTATCCCAAGGATTAAACCCCATTTAGCCTGACTAAAATGTTTAGTGGGAAAGAACTTAAATGAAGGATTTAAAGGATCTAATTTGTAGGGTAGAAAGAGGAAGATGTCTGGGGAACAATTGAAAGTCTTACTCTGAACACATTCATAAATCATCATGCCAGGTAGGGTATTTTCCTTCAAGTATTTCCCAGGCTGAGAGTCTGCTTTGGCCACAGCTGCTTCTCTTCAACAGTCCATTAGAGCCCTGAGACCGGGTTTTGAGCAAGCTGTGTAGGAAGGCTGTAATACTTCTCTCAGTTTGCAGCTGAAGAGTAAAGTATGTAGCCTGATGTGCTTTTTTTGAGGAGAGGACTCATATTAATTACCCTACATCTAAGGAAATCTAATTTCAGAGCACAAGGACACAGAGGGGAAAAGGAAGCCTGGTTTTTCCAGGGTTCAAATGATCATATTAGTGCAGAGATTTGTGTCACAGGGAGTGCCTCTGGGCCTTCTTGCCACCGGGGTTGTTAACAGAGGGAAGGAAATCAACTGAGACCGATGACTTCAGTGCCAGATACCAGGGAAGTAGAGATGGTGTCTTTGGCATTAGGCTGAGGGGGCTGCAATTGGTGGTGCAATGGCTGAAAGGTTTACCCTGTGTCTTGTTGCTTCTAGGGGTGTATATGAGTGCTGACTATACAGACCCACAGCACAAGTTTCACCACACTTGTGAAGTTAAAAAAACTCTAGTGGTTCTCTCTTCTCTAAAGTGTTTTGCAACGCCATGTTTGAGGTACGAATGGCATGGCATGTACAGTTCAGTGAGGTGGAGTTAGTAGAGGGGGTAGGTTGAATTTGTATTGTAGTCTTATTTTCTTGATTTGACAGAGCAAAGAGAGAAATCCCAGAAGCCAGGTATTTTGAGATTTACTCCAAGTCAGTTACAGAAAGCGAATGAAAAAAGTAGATAAGCTTTTTGAGATTGCCACTCTGACATCATACACTCATGATGTATGGCCCCTCCTGTCTACTTTTCCAAGTCAGCCCCCTGTTCCTGCCCCTCTTACTCTGTAGCCCCAAGGACCCAGTTAACACCTGCTCCTTGCTGTCTGGTGCCCTCTGGTGCTGTAAATACCTGTCCAGGCTACATCCCATCACACCCTCGTGCAGCTGTGGGAGCCAGCCTGTCCCCCACACTAGGACCCATGCTTTTCCCCACTGTAGTCTGGAAGTGGCAAGGGCACTCATTATGCCTTGGAGCAAGTGGGATAGGCCCGAGAAGTAGGAAAAAGCTTCTCTGGCCCTGCATCTGTCCTTGAAGGAGGAGAATGGGAAGTGTACAGGATACCCCTGTACATTTGGACTGGTCCCCCTCCAAGCATATCTTCCTTGCTTTACTCCCTTTTCCTTGCTTTAGCCTCTAACTTCTATCATCCATACTCTTTTATTACTGTTACCTTCACAGAGTTGCCTGGTCTTACTGTGCTTGCCGGGTCTCACTGCTGTATCTTCCTCCTCCAAGGTACAGCTTCTCTTCCCCCTGGCTGATCCTACCACTGATCCTGCTCCATACACCTCATACTGCAGTGCCCATGGCTCAGTAATGATTGGAGGTTACACATGCTCAATTTTATTGTTCAGAAAACAGGATTACAGTATCTTTGCTGTCATTCTTCTTCCCTTCCATTAATCAATGCTAATTGGTAGATTGATTGGTTGACTGATAGTGGCTCTCTGGTTTAACAGTCTCCCAAGCACCAGCCACATGCCTATCATTCCCACATATTTACCTGGAGCATCCATAATGTATTAACCTCCAGAGATTACTTTGAAACTATATTAGTTTGGACAAATTGGCAGGACTCATTTTGCTGTATTTAAAGAAAACTGATTACAGAAGCAGATAGCAACAACAGGCTCACTCACAGGTGGTTCTCTTGATTTGGCCCGAGTAGTTTTTACCTTTCCAGGGAATGAGTGGATCACTCAATGACTGCAACTACAATCTGATGGTATGTTTTTGCCTGCAAGTCTGCTTCCTCATGCCTGATACTTGTGCCCTGTTCCATTTAGTTCTCCCTTTTTGAGATGGTCAAATGCTACTCCTGATGATGTTGTCACCACTGTGGCACAGTCAGGAGCCATATGGAAAGACCAAGATTCATGACAGTCTGATTAGCTGAAACATCATTAGCATGGGCTTTCTTGGCAGATTCATGACCTGAGGACCATCTGCCTGACAAATTTCAGTTCTCTGCCACAAAGAGCAATTATAGGAAGAAATCCACAGCGTTTTTTTCTGTTTTTGCTTGTTTCTGTCTTTCTTTGTTTCTTTGTTTTTGACAAATCTCTCTTGGAGACAGCTAAACTGATTGAACAGAAAATAAGATATCTGCCCCAAACTCAACCAAACCAAATCATCAAACCCAACTTGCAGACAATGAGCTGATGGCAGGCACTAAGCTTGAAACATGTGAGCTGGAACTGATCAAGGGTTGGCAGAGATGTAAGGAAACAGAAAATGGGACCTTATAAAGAGAAGTTGGGCAACCTTCAAAAAAGTGGTGCTACCTGTCCTGTCAATGAATACTTAGATATGGCCCTTGCAGATTGCAGGTCTTCGATGCAATGCTCACTGGTGAGTCATTTGGAAGATCACTAGTTGAAGGATGGAGGCCTGCTGGAACCTGCAGCCATTATGAGCTGTGCATCTTTTTAAGAGATGCTTGTTGCAATACCCTCTATTTTCTGCAGATGGGGTGTGGCTCTCCCATTCCTGGCAAAGTGGCTGGTGCAGCTTTTGGTTGGGAAAATATGGGTGCTGTTGCATGACAAGCTGGACTTCCCCTAGGGGGGGAAGTCACCTTCTTCCTCTCCAGTACAGCATCAGGGGTGTGACAATTCCCTAAAGCACAATGGAACCGCACAGAAATCTGGCAGCCTTACCCAGTTTGTAGTTATATGGATCTGCCTCATAAAAACATCTGAATCACATTTCTCACTACCTACCTACCTGCATAAACACAACCCCATCCTGTTCTTAGGATTTGAGCCTTATATTCTCAGACTATGCCTTCATTTCCTTTTTTCATCAGAGGTCTTGTGACTCTCACTCCTTACATAATTATTTGGGCTTTAGTGAAAACAACTGTGTTTCAGCCTGCAATCAAAAGTGACACTGTCACTCTTTGCTCATGTTAAATACAGGTACACAAAGTTTCTTTGGCTCTGGTGCCTTAGAGAATTCATTCTTCATGCAGGATGGGAGGGACGCCACACTGAGCCTCACAGATGACAGAGCATGGATAAACAGCCATCCTGCAGCTGTTTCCATGGTGGATAAAACAGTCCATACACCTCCTTGACTTCCTTTCATATTTCCACCACTCTGTTTTTCCAGACCGCTCACTTTGCCGGTTGAAGACTGCCCAGTCAACTCTGCTGGAAACCTGGGATTGTGGAAAAGGACTTTAGCACTGTGCTGCAAGTATGGGAAGCATGGAATTAGTTCTGTAGAGGCTGCAAGGAGGGAGCAGTCTGGTGAGTATTCATACAGACACTGCATCCAGTCTGGTAGGGAGAAGCTGAAATGCACTTAACATGTTTATGGGAACATGGAGGTTACTGTGCAAGGCTAAGCTGATTAAGTCTGGTATTCTGCTTCAGACAACAATGAACACTGGCTGCCAGAGGAGATGCAAGAAATGCTGTAGTAAAACAAAGATTTTTCCATGCAGCATGGACATTTCTTGTCATCCTACAATATCTAGGTCACTAGTCAATCATGTCAACAACTAATCACCAGGATGAGTTGGGAAGGGTGAAGGCCTTACACTGAACTGTTTCAGTCAATGCCCTACATGATTCCTCTCACTTAGCTGAAACAATAATGAACAAAGAATGATACCCTCCTCATCCTGTTCCTTTTGAAATACATGACAAACCCTGTATTATTATCAAGGTGTAGGTTCAAACCTGTCATTATCTCACACAGAGCACAGTAAGTATCGTGACTAAGAGTTAACAGTGTGTCAACAATGATCATCTGTAAGTCTTATTGGCATGCTTGATGTGAACTGAAGCAGGTTGTCAGCTGCCTTTCTCAATGAGAATGCAGCAACTACTCTGAATAACCATCTTCCATCACTACGAGTAAAAAATGCAGGTGAACAATATTTTACATGCACAGATAGGTAACTAGTTGTATTACAAAGAACTGGAAGAACATGTAATTTGTTTTAAACTTTTAGGAATTTGAATGAGGAATCAGCATGCCTCTAGCTTGGTGAATACAATAAAAAATGGGTTCTTCAAATCAAATCCACAAGCATTTCAGAAAGAGAGACAGTTCAGCAGCACAACTAAAACATCTTATTTCTAGAAATCTCCACACTCAACTGCTGTCCTGTATCTTTCAGTGATTCAGTAGCATGGCAGTTATAATTGAGCACAAACATACCTCTGTTAGTAAACAGGAGGAAGCTGGGCAGCAGCACCAAGATGGCTTTGGGCTCCGTGAGTACCAAGGTGGGTGGTCACATCTGGTCAGGGCTGTGAGATTGCTGGTATGGGTAAGGTGGTCAAGGTTGCAGAGGGAAAATCTGAATTACCTGTCACTTTGTTGTGATAAGAAAGGAGGATGCCCAAGGAGAATGGTAAGCTTGGGGGGGCATCTAACAAGGCAAAAACGAGAGAAAACAATGTTTCATTTCTATTTCTTTAACTAGTAATTTGCTTACCTTCTCCCTTAGATTGAGTACCTTGTATAAGAGAAAGCACTGACTGCAGCATTGAAACATAGTATGTTTACACTACCTTAGTGTACTATTACAGACATTGTGTAACACTATTGGAGAGAGGATGAACTATCAACAGGTAGCCAGAAGCCTGGGGAGAGTTTCTTAGGATTTGTGTGCTCCCATGTTCATCTCAAATCCAGCTCAGTCTGCTTTGGGAAAAAAAAACAAACAAAACAAAACAACAAAAAACTATGACTGTGCTCCATTTATGAAAAAAATAGTTAAATCAGGACAAAAATATAAAATCCTGAAGATGGAGACAGTTCCTGAAGATGGGAATTACTCACAGGATGTTGCTAGGGCATCAGATAAAATTTTTAACAAATGGGTGTAAAATTTTTATCACAAGTCTGTGTTTAGGAACTCTTGGAATTGCTTTTATTTTCGAAAGTGTGGAATCGTGGACAACTTCAGCTGCTCTCTACTTCATGCTTTTATTTTGTGAATGGAATAGAGTTCAGTTGTTCAGGGTTTGTGCAAGTTTTTCTACTTGCCTCAATTGGTTATGATAGAATCATTGACTGTCCTGAATGGGAAAGGGACCCACAAGGACCACTGAATGGAATCTCCTGATTAGGGAGAGACCTACAAGGATGATTGAAATCCAATTCCTGGCCCTGCACAGGATCACCCCAAAATCACACCATGTGCCTGAGAGTGTTGTCGAAATGCTTCCTGAACTGCATCATACCTGGTGCTATGATCACTTACCCAGGGAGCCTATTCCAGTGCCCAGCCACCCTCAGGGTGAAGAACCTTTCCCTGATATGCAACCTAAACCTCCCCTGACACAACTCCTACAGGCCATTCCCTTGGGTCCTGTCACTGGTCATCACAGGGAATGTTCATAAGAGACCATAAGATGAATCAGCTGCTTTTCCTGTCCTTTATTTGAAGTTCTTTAAAATTAGCAAATCTCTGCATATGCATAAGTTTTCAAAAGGTAAATAAATGAAAATGAAAATTTTCTGTTACATGCCTTTTCACTCTCCACTCCTACCTTCTGGTTGGAGGTTCCTTCCTATTAATCAGATCCCTGCACCAATCAGTGTGTGGACACATCGTTCCTGCCTCCCAATGGCTCCTTGGGGAGAGAAAAATCTGTCCACATAATTCTAAACAGAGATTATGTCTTCACTGATTAAACTTCTTGAGGCAGTGATGTGTCCAACTGGACTTATGACTGCAAATTATTAGTTTCAAGCATAGTCCCAAGGGCAAAAAAGGCTTCACCTGCCAAATTTGGTTAGTTTTCCCAGCTGAAATGTTTGTTGATGACTTGCATGTGTGAATAGGTCTTGTTGATGAGCTGTCTCCTCAAACATCTCAGTTATATTTGTTTTATTGCCAGCTTCTGTTGACAGGCTTTTGGAGGGAGGAGAGGACATCATGAATGCAGGAGACCATCTCTAATAGTTAGGTCATTTTCTTTTTCCCAGCACATGGATCTAAAATGGCCCTGCTGCCTTGTTGCTGTTGCTTAATTGCATTGATCAGAATTTAGTTAGCTTTAATTTTCTGGCTCTAAATATTTGAAGTCTAGAGCTTTTCCAGAGAATTATTCTATTTCACAACAGCCTTGCTGTCATGAGTGTGTCTTGATCATCTCTATGTCAGCCATTCAGAGATCCATGTCTGAGCTATTCTTGGTAGTAAATGGTTTCTGGCAATCAGTACATGGAGATTTTTGAGATAAGATTGTTTGTAGCAGAGAAACCTTAGCAAAGTTGTGAGCCCATCAAGGTCCTGATAGCAAGGCAGTATTGTGCTGATTCTTCCATTTTGTAATATGGGGACATCCAGCTGTTTGACAACCCCAAGTCACAGTGAAGCCTTGGGCAATATAACTAATTTCCAAGTGTTCTCATGGTGATCAGTGCTCTGGACCAGACAGCCCAGGACGTGGCATTTCTCCCTGTCTGTGCTTTGTAGAGGTGAAGGCTTCAGTGAGCTCCTTCCCTACTGCTGGAAGAATCAACTTTATGTTCACTGAGTTCAAAAGAGGACCTTGGCTTCTAGACAGATGTTCTGATATGTGGGGGATGTCTGGGCGTATGTGGCACGATGACTGTCATTTATGGGCCTGTGTTTGGAAAAGACTTGTAGGAGTGCTATGACCAACAAGCAGCTCTTGGGGCCAGCCAAGAGTCTGTGTGGTGCTCTTGGGGGTACATCCACTCTCTCCTGAATAGCTGAGTGAGTGCCCAGAAAGTCAGATGGATGCTGTGCCCCACACATCACTTCCTAAACATTGCCCTGTCTCTAATCCACAGCTGCTGTGAACTTTCAGCATAATGTTGCTTTGTCTGAATAAGCAGTTACAGCATCTAAAGAAGCAATAGATTTTGAGGCAACTGGAGCAATCATTCTTTGATCCCTGGCAAAGCCCAGGGGCTTGATTATTATCCGGTGGAAGGAGCTGAGATAAATGAGTTTTCAGGAGTAGGCAACTCAAAAGAGGTCAGGCTGGAGGAGGATTAGAGTGAGAGGTGAGAGGGTGTGCCCTGCTTCCAGGATAATGAGGTCGGTCATGAGCAAGCCACAGGGTCTTCTCAGAGCCCAGTGCTTTTACAGGGCTCACATGCATTTTCTAGGAGCAGGCAGGAATGCTTCTTTCCATAGACCTCTGTCACCTCCTTGGAAGCTGATCAAACGCATTTTAATAAAAACCACCATTTGACTCCTGATGTTTTTATACTGATTAAGAACATTGACTTGGCTGACTGAACAAGGGAACCCATTGTAGCTCCTTCACTTTATGTCGGAAAAGCTTTGATCGGACTGAGTGGGAGTTTAAGGTACTCTATAAAATGAATTTTGGTGATAAGCTTATAAACTGAATTTGAACCTTGCACAGGTTCCAGAGACAAGGGATAAACAGCTCAATTTATATTCTCTAAAGATACACACCAAGATGTCCCTTTAACCTTTAGTTATATTGCATTGGGGGTCAAGCTGTTTCTTAAACTGCTTGAAATTATTTGTCCTGATTAGCTGTACATGCTGAAGATGGAGAGCTTTGAAGGTGGTTCCCAAGAGCCCTGAAGCCAACAATAATGAATGAGTTTGGTGCTTTACTTGGAGAAAAAAAAAGCTGAATGAGTTATGGAGCTGCTAAATAGCCTCAGTTAATTCACAGAGTTGAGGATGATGTGCTTATCTTGATCCCAACATAATACTGTTAGAATAGCTTGTTTCAAGGGCATTCGTGTCTGACATCTTCCCTCCCTCATTACTTATCAGCCTCTTTAGTTATATACAGATGTTTAGAAGACACTGGTATCTGAGAGAAACCCTGGGGAGCATGTAGGGTTCATCTCCTGTTTCTGCTGAAGCTGGTGACCAAACTTGCTTCAGGTGGACCAAGCTCAGGTGGTGATCCCGTGAAATCCTCTGGTCCAATACGTCTGGAGAGACTGTAAACGCACAGGAGACAGTCTGAGGAGTCTGCTAACTGGTCAAGTAATTATTTACCACCAGGGTGCATTCAGCACCAATCCCAGCACAGCCATTATGGAGAATCCAAGGCTGCTGCAAACCCCAGGAACAAAGGAACTGCACATTGCAGCAGGAGCACAGTCTTTGCCCAGAAGAGATTTTCTTTAGAAGGTGAGATTGTGTTCTGTCTGGACAGATGTCTAAATTTTTTGTCAGAGGGTTTACCTCACTGATGCATAAGTCTCACAACAAGAGGAAAAGACACTTCTGTTTTCATTTTTTCAGGGTGGAGGGTGGAAATGAAAAACCTGAGGTCTGGCTCTGTGATATCCATCTGCATATCTGCAGGCAAGTCACTCCCACTGTCATACTGCTCCTGAAGTCTCTCCACATCTACTCCAAGGTAATTGCTGAGACCCAGCAGCACCCTGAGCTTCTGCAGTCATTCCTCCTTCCCATCTTCAAAACAAATGCACTCCATTTATCATAATAAAAGGAATATTTTTTTTAAACCTAGATGACATTTTGTGTCCTGTATATGTGGATATGTCTCTTCATCCTTCTGGATGACTTCTACCCTAATACCCAATTCCAGATAAGTATAGAGGCCTCAGTGGTATCAAAGTTGCATTAAATTTTCCATGAAATTGGGAGAATTAATAATTAAAATGTCACTTCTCCTGAGAGAGAAGTCTTACCAGATGTCAGAGAGGAAAAGAGATAGAGGGACAGAGAAAAAGACGTAAGAAATAAGGCTTCATTTTCTCATTCTGTTGCACGCAGTCATTTTATTTTGGGTTTTCTGTTTGTTTTCTCATGACCCATCATTCTCTAAGCCTTACTTGTGATTTGAAGTGTAAATTAGTATATTAGCGATCAAATATTCCTATCATAAGCCCTCAGTTGCTCTCTGCATTGTATCTGGAAAGGCCTAATGCTCACCTGGTGTTGACTCTCCACCCCTGACAGGGCTAGAATTTAAGTAGCAGGGACACTGGACGTGCAAAGGGAACAAGTCTCTTAGGAGCTGGAGAAGGCCTATTCACTGACCAGTTTCACCATATGCTAAGGGAACACAATAATACATGTCTAAATTGGAGACATATTGCAAAAACTAATTTGTGAACTGGGGCCCCATTCCTTGGAGTAAAGATCTTTTGCCTCCCCTGCCTTTGCCCATATAGAAACAACTATGGAAAAATGCAACACAAACCATCAGCTTCTGCAAGCCTTCTGAGGGCATTATTAACTCCTTCACATGCTCCCATTCTGGAATCATAGACTTCTGAACACTCAGTTTTGAACTGACTAGCTTCACCCTCAGTCTGCTCTATTCATCACACATTATTTTTTTTGTCTGCCCTAAAATAACAAGGTTTAATTGGCAATCTGGTTCTGATTTACTAATATCTCCTTGTGCATGGAAGGAGACCTCAAATTCTATGTACTCATTCTCAATCAATGTCAGCTTGGTATTAACTTAGTGTTATTACATTATTGATTTTATTCATCCCAGGAGCTACATCAATTTATCATGGAATTTACACTTCTTTAACAACCAACACAAATCAAGAGCATTTGTTAGGCTTGCAGTGTAGAGTAGAAGGTTTTTAGAATCTGATCCTCATTTTCCTTTACATTTGTTTAGATTTCCAGTTAATCTGAATTCCTATCTTGCCCCTTTGAACTCTAAATCAACTGTAAATACTTTTGATAAATTTCCATGCTAAAAACTGTATTGCAACACAGTTCTTAAAAAAAAAAGGAAAGCCAAATACCCAGTGCTTTATGAATTGATGTAACTGGTTCGGGGAAATAAACAGTCAGCTGCTTTAGGTTACACAGTGGCCAATGTAAACAATAAAATCTGTTTGTAACCTCAATCATGCATTTGGTTCTGCTGCACAGTATAACCATTTGCAGTTTTAACTCAGGTCTTGAAAGTGTAAATGAAAAGTAAATGAATTTAAAATGTCCTTTCCCATTGCATTTTACTGTCTAATTTATGTGGAACAGATAAAGAGATTCTGGGAAAATTAATTGTCTGCTTCTGCATGTGTTCAGTCTTCTTCTCTGGCTGGACTCTGATGGCTGGAGAGATACTGAAAGGATGATGTCAGAAGAATGGGAAATGAAAGCTGAAGGGAATTTCAGTCAGATTCTTTGAACTGTTGATTTGAAAAATTAAAGTTAATGACTACATAGCTGAAATGCTGATTTTGTGTTTGGGAGAAAGGATGTCGGACACCAGAGAAGTCACAGCCCTGACTAGTGTTAACAGAGGTACTTTTTAGAGGTCTAAAGCATCTCTACTATCTTCCTTCACATCACAGGAAAGTACACTACTGGCTGGAGTGTGAAGGACAATTGTAAACTTTGCTAGGCCATATAGTAATTTTATCACTCTGCTATATATTCATCCTGTTCTTGCATCTGTTGTCTGAGTATAGTAAAACTAAAGCTTTGACAACATACTGTTGCGTAATACTAAGAGGGCCAAGATGAGACTTTATTAAAATTAAAGGACCAGTTCAGCTGCATTTACCTTAAAGCACATGAGTAATATAGAAAAGGGAGGATTGCAAAATCTCTGTGTTCATGGCATTGCCAAGCTTCAGTGTTACCTAACACTGTTGGGATTACATCATCAGAACAAACTTGTGTCAGTTCATCATGGTTTGCTTATGTCACACTATTTTGAGCTCAGCAGGGAAGTGATGATTTCATGGAAATTCGTCCCTTCCTGAGTATTGCAAACACTGTCAGAAACTCCATTCTATATTACTATAGCTTGCCACCAAGTGCCTAAGGGAGAGAAGGCCACTCCACCCAAAAATATCTAATAAAAAATTTAAGAGCTAGAGGATTCATGCAAACTTTCTCTTTGAAGTCACCAAAGCAGGACTTTCTCGGCCTTGTTGCTCAGAAGAATTTCACGAACATATATTACCACATCAATATCCTGGTTTGAGTCTCAGCATTTCACATGGTGGAAGAAGGTGAATACCTGGGTGTCTGAGTGCTTGTAAGGTTTGAAATAGAGGCATGCAAGAGACAGGGAAGAGTAGACCAAGAACTTCTTTTGGATTGCCTGGGTAGACAAATTGGGGTTTTATGTTTTTTCTACTCCAAGAGCACAGCCAGCCTGCACCTGTGCCAGAAACCTTTGTGTTGGCTGTTTGCCTAGTGGTAGCTGAGATGCTCAAAGGGCTGTAGCGAGATGTTATATCTCTTCTCAGGCTGAACAGTGGATCAGGAGCTTTCCTCCAGGTTAGACCTGGGGTCACCAAAACACCACAGAAGGCACAAACCAGAGCAGCTCTGTGGTGCTGGGGCAGCAGGAGGAAGGAGAGCGACTGTGAAAGGCATGATATGCTCCTGCCATAATGTGTTCTGCCAGTCAGGGGCTGAGTGAGAAGCTGCTGTGCAGCTGTGGCAAAAGACTCGGCACTCTTCCATAGAGACTGGCCAATGCATGGGATTTTGATAAGAGTTGAGATGGTTAACCCAGCTGCTGCTTCGAGGGGTGTAGAGGGGTTGCAATTTACCCCGGTTTCTTTGTCACTGTCCAAGTGCACAGGTAAGAAAGCTCTCTCTGGCCTTTGCCAGCTTCTCAGATCAAGCCACAGGAAGCCCTAAGGTCTTTTATAAACCCATGCTGTAATTCCACAGGTGCTGGGCAAGAGCAGGCATGTGACTGCTATCAGATTAGCCACTGTCTTTATGCTGTCTTTTCATGGCTCCTGGGAGGATGTGATGCAGCACAGAAGCAGAGCAGCACAAGCAATCAGTGCCTCATCCAGCACCCAGCACGCTTGTACAAGGTTAACCCACCAATGATTTTAAACAAGCATGAGTAGCCACACCTGATTTATCAAAGCTTTGCAACATGTGGCATTTGGCTTGGCACTAGCACCCTAGTGCTGGTTTCAGCATGTTGCTGGATCACAGCTCTGGCCTGTGGCTTAACCAGGGTGTTTGGATGGGTTGGTAGTGGTGCTTGGCTATGCTGTGGAGTTTTTGGCATGTTCACCTTTGCTGCCAGTGCTGCAGCAGCATGTAGGCTCCAGCTGCTTCAGATACAAATCACTGAGCCCCCTGGGCCAAACCCTTGGGCTCTACAGGGGGGTATGACCTGCAGCAGCTGTACTGTATCACTTTGAACATTAGAGTATCTTCACTTGCTGCTCAGACTCCCTTGTTTTCCTCTTGCTGGCTCTGCACAACTTAGTGCTGTCTCAGGAGTCTGTCTCAGCAAAGGTCACCTAAGTTATGTTTCTACTCACAGGGAACTTTTCTCACCCTACATGGTAACCATGGTGATTTGTTTTCTTTAAAATTCCTTTCCCTTAAGTTCAATGCTATCTTTAGATGTCGTCCTGTTTTGACAAATGTCCATGTAGTTCCTGATCCTATCAGGGAACTGTGGCATGACAAGGACTGGCTTAAGTAACAGCTGCATAACTCTGTCAGGAATGAATGATGCAGCCCATTCCCTTTTTGGAGACATTCCCATTTTCAGTGATTCTTATTCTGACGCAGCATCCGGCAGCCAGTCATGGCCTGGCTTGCCCAGGTTTTGATCTTTCCTGGTATTATTATACACAATCTGGTAAACATGAAATCAAAAGAGTTTTGTTATCTTATTATTCAAAGAGAACTTCAAATTTGCTGTACTGAAGAAAAGTGAACGTATTTTTTTTGTTTCTTGGAACATTCTGTATTTAACCACCGATGTTCTGTATATAGTCACCTGTCTCTCTGTAGATGTGTGTTTTATTAGGGCTAACTAACAGAGAGCCTTTGCTCATTTAAATGCCGCAGTTTTCCTGATGGTTTTCCTTTAGCAACATGAAAGTGAGCAGGAGACACACCAATTCTCATGCTTCCTGTCTTATGTTCCTCAGTTCTTGCCTGGGTGAGGCTGTCATGAGGACCTGTGCAAATGTCCCCCTGGAGAGATGTTTTGCCAGCTAGAGGAAGTGCGCAGAGCAGCAAAAGGGCAGCAAGGCTGTGAGCCTCTCCTCTGGAATCTCTGGCTTTTTAAACACCCTAAGCTTAAGAAGGCTCAAAGTCTGACCATTCAAGTTCATACTTCTGAGTAATCAAATCAAAATATTATTGGAAATATGACCTAAATTATAGACCATACAGTCTGACATCACCTTCAGCTAAATTGTAAGGTGACATTTCCATCCTATAATGGACTGTATAAACCTCAGCTTAAAATGGTGAACAAAATGATCCCATCATTACCCAACTGATATAATGCCAGTGTGCATTCAGAGGCACAGGGGTGATCTTTAGCATTGCATTTCAACTTTATGTTTCTTTAATTAACTGCATCATACTTCATGTTGTCAAGAAGCTGTAATGATGCTTCCATCTTTCCATCGACCGAATATCAGGAAGTTGCAGTGATAATACTGTCAAGAGACAGACTAGGTCTTGATTTAAGAACTACTCTAAATACCACAAAACAAAATCCCTTTTAATAGTTCAATATTATATACTCAAAATGCTTATGCTGTAATGAGTTCCTTAGTATAAACAGCTGGGACCAAAATCAGTGTTATAGCTAAGTCAAACTTAGTTTTACAAATAGTGTTTTAGATCCAAATAGCTAAGAGCCTTGAATATTATGCAGGTGGTTGTAGGTAGGACGTGCAAAATATCGTAAAGTTTGGTGAGTTGTATTTACTTATGAGAAAATACTTGGCTTTGTCTAAGATACAGTGAAGGTTCAAGATGTGTTGGGCTGCCTCTCCAAGGATTGCCTGCATGACGATTCTCAGCTTTTTTTCTGTCTGGCAATGTTTGGTACATACCTGAATCCAGCTCCAGTCCCCAGTCCTCCTTCTGTCTCTGTTTTGCTGCCTCTCACTCAACCCCGGGAGCCCTGCTGCTCTCTGCCTGTCTATCTCCTGATGCTGGCTTGATGCTAGGCCAGGTTCAGGATCCCAGCCTGGCCTTAAGCATGTACACATCTGTGGAGGCACTTTCCTGGGATCCAGCAAGTAGTGCTGAGGCAACCCAGGCTGGCATACCTCCATGCCCCATTTCCTGCTTACATTTCAGGATGTAAGCCAGAAATGTCTCCTTCATTCCAGGAGACAAGTACTTGTGGTCTGCCATTAGGTACTGGGCATTAAGCAGAGGTGACATGGTGGCAGTGCAGCTGAGGGCTTCCAAAGTGGTGGCTGTGGTGTAGCTGTCAACCATGATCTCCTTCAAAATAAGATGAAGTTGCTGAGTCCTTACCCTGTTTTGACCCATGAAGCCCAGGTGGCTTCATGGACTGAGAAGCTTGATTTTTTTGTCACCCTGAGCCATTTCAGCTATACAGGCTGTTACATTTTCTGATCTGAATCCTACAGGTCTGCTTCCATGTCTTGCCTCCCTGTTCCTTCCCCTTCTGCTGCCTGTACTCAAGGTGAGGTGAGGGTTCAGTGCCCTGCATGTTCTCTTTCATAGGAAGTCTGTACCAGAAATTCCTAAAATGCATAGGCAACTCCACCCTTGGCCCATCTTCTCTGCCCAGAATTTAGAGCAGCTTCAGGTGTTTGCTTTTGTTTTGGGTTTAAATATGTGCTTAGCTATCTCTCACAGCTATCTCAGATACAGGGGTGTGGTGAGGCTGCATAATTTAACCCAGCCTGTGACATTCCACAGATGGATAGCCTGTCTCCAGAAGGCTCCTTTACTTCCTTCATTTAGATTGGTTTAATAGCTGTCCATTTGATTCCCTTATTGCCCCTCTTCTTTCAGTGTAAGAAGACTAAGGAGACATAGTCTTAAGTTAAGTTGGCTGATAAGGAAAGGAGAGACAGAGGAAATAAACCCTCTCAGAAACAGAGAAGGCTCCTGCCGAAGAGAGACAGTCTTTCAGAACACCCCTTCAGCTGTCTTCCCAGGAAGAAGGATGTTCTGGGTGCTCATATGGAAGCCCAGTTCCTACCCAAACTTTCATCACATACACCCCTCTTGTCACTTCCTGTCCCCAGGAAAACCCGTCAGTCAGGCACAGTGCCTGCCATGCCAGTCACCTCCTTCACATGTCAGGGGAAATGCTCAGGCACCAAACTCGAGGAGCTTCATCCCCATCCCACTGGAGTCACCAGAAGAATGAAAGCCTCTGGCTTTCACAGGGTTAGGGTTTCAGCCTAACCAGCACTCTCCAGTTGAACAGCTACAGGCCAAACACACCCACAGGATCCCCAGCATGTATATCTAGCAATATGCTCCAATTTCACAGTATTTGCATATAATCTTATCGATTAGGGTCTTTCCACTGAATTCTTGCTCTGACATGATGAGGAATGTTTAAAACAGTAAAATGGAAAACAAAGTAGGGAAGATATGAATGCCTGAACAAAGAGGGCAACCTTTTCTCTCCTGCTGGTCCCATCACCATGAGTTTTGACTTCCAGAATTGTCCCATGGTGGTCCTAAGGAGCATGTGTGACAAGTATGGGCAGCAGCATTCTGGTCCTCATGCTTCTTCTTTCTCACTGTACATTGTGATGTGCTGCATGTCAGACACCACCCCATCACGTCTGCATGGAGCTTGCATTCAAATCACTAATCGAGGTATTTTTTAATCCAGGACATGGTGGAATTTCAGACCTCCATTAAGGGAGATCCCATTCGAGAGGGAGTTGTGAAGTGGGAACACACTTCAAGGGCCAGCTGCACAAGATACTGACTAATGTGTCTTTTTCCCCCCAGAAACAGCCCTGTCTGAGATAGGCTAAACACAGACCACCAGCCATACAGACTATCCCTTCATTACATATTTTTTTTTCCCCCAGAAGCTCTTGATTTGGGATGTATTTCAACTAATGACCTTGACTGGAAAAGTACCAGATCCCATGCTGTGTATCTTGGGGATACCCTGTCTCATTAATAAGTACCTTCATTTCAGAGAATTGTCTATTTATTTTGGAAATTTTACCTCCCCTTGTTGAAAAAACAGACATGAATTGGAATAAATACAGGCAGGAAATGGTTTCCGTGGCAACACTAAGAATACATAAGAACAACCTCATCATTCACTTTTATTCCTTAGATACACTTTTAAAAGAAGTTTGAGCTACGTTAAAAGACATCTCCTGTTCACAGCACAGCACCCAAGTCAGCAGAAATAATCAGCTCTGATTTCACTTTCAGTGAGACGGGAAATAAGTTCCTTTAAAAAACAGGGACGAAAGGTCTTAGTTTCCAGGGAATGAAAGCTCAGTCAAAAGAGGAGTTCATTCAGATTCAGTGCTGGTCAAAAAAAAGCTGCTTTATGCAACATTCAGCTTTGCTGAAGTGCAACTCAGACTAACAAACTTCTAGCATATCCTGCTCAGAGTCTTAGGTTTTCTCAGATTGACTGTAAGCAAAATCTAATCTAGTTGTGCGACAGTACTGGGAAGGAAATCCATAAAACTCTTTCTGAGAGCTTATGAGTGGAGACATCAAAGCTTGGTGCGATGTAATTTCTATTCCTGTCACGTTGCACTACTACATTCCCCCCTCCCTTACGATCTGCTTGCCATTTCTGCCAGCCTCCCCACATGCTGTAAGGTGCAGGAGAGACATTTCTGCAACTTGGGTGACTTTGCCTTCCATCTGCAATGGTGTGTCCAGCCTAAGAAGCCAGGGGAGAGCTCACTAGGCACAGTCTCCTCACCCAAGCTGGTCTACAGTCTGTTGGAAGGGTACTGAGGGAAAGCTGTTTGGGAAGCAGGTTTCAGGTTTAGCCCTGACAGACTTCTACCTTTAAGAAAGCAAGATTTTTCCTTTCTTATCATTGAAGAGAGATCAGATGGGCCAGCAAAGATCACAGCGTCCCAAGGACCTGTGTTCAACCTGCTTCCTTGTCTCATGTCTTCTCTGGCATCGCTGCTTTCCAAACAACAAACCCATACCGTATGTAAGACCTATTTTCTTGGTTCTCATCTGCCTAAGCAGCATTAGATTTTTCTTCAGTAATGCTGGAGATTAATCCGTAAGTACAGGTATACATCATTATCCGCAAGCTGGGTTTTAACTGAACATGTTATTGATGCTACGGAAGGAGGACCCATTGCTGATGACATGTGGAGATGATGACAGGGAACACTTGTGGTCATAGGAGGATCAGTGGTTTAGCTGCGTGTAAACAAACCACATGCGCTTCAATGTGTGTCTAACATGAAGTCGCAGATCTAGGAACACAAGTGGCAGAACACAAGAAGGTGTCCAAGGCCTGTTTGGTTCATTGGAAAGAATCTGGTCTCACTAGACTCCTGAGAGCAAGACTAGTCACTGCTTACCGTTGCCTGGATGAGGACAGATACTTGATGGCCAAATGCTTTTTGTTTTAGATGAATGGAAAAACTGGATGGCAGCTGAAAGTAAGGAAACTCAGACAAAAATAAGATGCATTTTTTTATTGTGAATATAATAGTAATTGGACTTCAGTGACTTCAAACATGGTTGAAGTGTTTTTTCCCTCATAAGAAAATTAACATTTGTGATGGTTTTCTTAAAGATAGATGACTTCCAGGAGGTCCACTGAACCAGGTTATGAGGGAGATCAGAAAAGATAATCACAGTGGTACCTTTCTGGTGCTAGAACTTACTGTATGAAGAGCAGAGCAGTGGAGGAGGTAATCCAATATCATGGCCAATCTGGTAGGCTCAGTCTTGGAAAGACTTCTGGGAAGAAAGGGGAATATATGGCGCATCTACATCCTTTAAGGGCTCTGATATTTTCAGAAAATTGGTGATATATTCTTTTTCCTTGGGCCTCTTCAGAGATCTCTCAAGAGAGGGGTGTCTTGTTTTACCAGTCGCAGTTTATTTGGTCTTGTCATCAATTTATCTCCGTTGCTGCCTTGTATCAGTGGAAGGGTTTGATAGTCTCTTCTGAGACAGATTAAAAATCTTCCTCTGAAGGAGCTCAGTGTGGCCCAGCTGACGGTGTGCAGACAGTACACTGTGGCAGGCGATGCTGGAGGAGCTTTCAAGAGGATGATGGTGTGAAGGACTGAAGTGTTAAGGGTTAATGACTCGAACAATCGGCCAGTTGCAAAAGCAGCAGGGTGCTTTGCTGAGGCCGGATTTGCGCACCCCGGCTGAAGGCGAGAAGAGGGGTTTTGTGTGTGTGGTGGCAAAACCTCTGATCTGCACAAGAACAGCCCAGGTGCAGAGGGGGTGCGCTCCCACCGCCAGAGGATGACCAAGACAAACCGACCTTTGTTTAGCAACAAGCTGGGTTTTGAGCCAGATGGGGGGAAAGGCCGATAAGAAACACATCCTGCGGAGGTGGGATAATGCTTTTTATCATGACAATGTCCTCTCTTATTACATAAGTGGTTCAGGTGTAAATCTCCCCTGCCGGGAGATGTAGGGACATTCACATTCACATGGGCCTGAAGGTTTTCATCCCTTCTGACCGGGCATAGCTGGCTGAACTAGGATGGTGAGAGAAGCGGCGGCCAGTTCTTCGGGGGAGTCCTGGACCATCAAAGACCCCCGAGGCGCCAGACTCACTTTTAGGGGGCTCTTCGGAGAGGACTGGTCACCATCCATAGTGTTGAAACACAGTGTAAAACTCGCCCCTCCAGGGGACGTACCTGGACGTTCCCACCTGAAGCTGAGCTTTTATTAACCCCTTGAACTTTATGTTCTGTGGGCTTCCCCCATGTCCCGGCGGACCAAGACTGCCACCATCACTTGGACCAGTGCACACTGAAATTGCAACAACTAAGTCCTGTTGCTTGGTCCACTGATCTTTCCTGTCCTCTATCTACTCTTATCCTTTTATTCTTGTTCTTTCTTTTCTTTAAAAATGTTCTCAAGTAATATCTTTATACTTTGATATTGTTGCATTTTTACAGATAATAACAAAAATAGCTACATACCTTCTTTCCATTGAAACCAAATTGTCCTAAAATAAACCTGCCAAATACGTGAACACCGGTCATTCAGTGTCATTTAACTCTAATCGGCCCCAAGCGATCTATTAACAAGAATCTCAGTTACCCTTGCCTTCAGGGCTGGGTGTAAAATATGGTTACTGGGGAGGTTAGGGATTTGCAAAGAGCCCCAAGACCTGTTTCCCACTGATGTTGTGCCACTCTGGATTAGCTCATAATAGGAAATCATGCTGTAGCCAAAGACAGCCCTAGAAACTAATGTAGTCACTTCCTTATCTCCAAGGGTCTGATTAAACTCAGAAATTATTTCTAAACCTGCTTCTGCATTTTCCATCTAGAGTATTACTAACTTCAAATAAAAAAAAAATCTGAAATGCTGCAATACAGTAATGATGAAATATGACTGAGGTGTGGGTGGTTTTGTTCTGTAAATGACTATGCATTATTTGTTTCAAGATCCAGATACAACAACTGTATATATAATTTCTGCTCTGCGGGGTGACATTGTACCATCTATGGTGCTTGGCGTCAGGGATGGACTTTCCTTATCACGCTGCAACTCTTAAAACAAGATTCTTCTCAAAGATAATACCTTTGTTCAAGAAGAGCTCAGTGCTGGGAGGCCAAATAAACCAGGATATGGAGACCAGACTGGATAACCACAGCACTCTCTTTCTGGTTTAAGCTGCAAAAGAGGATTTCCTGAGCATAAGGAACAGGACAGTTAAGAGACGTCGTCTGGCATTGTGGCCGAACACTGAGACATGACCCATCTTCTGAGAAAGAGCAACAGGAAGAAAAGAGGAGGACTCCTCAGTGGGGAACTTTACAGGGCCCGTGCTCCAGAAAGGGCTTCTCAAAGCAGCGTGCAAGGCAGGCAGTGGGGCAGGAGCAGAGCAGCAGAAGCCATGGGGCATGGCCCAAACTTGCATGATCCATGGTGACAAAACATGTGGAGCTCCTCTTTTGGGAATGAGATCCCTAAGGGCTTGGCTGTGCCCCTGCCTGCCCTGGGTGTGTGGAAGGAGGAGGTTTATACACTCTCCTGGGCTAAGATACAACAGGGTTTGGCTGGAGTATTGCTAGTGCCTCTACACCTGCCCTAGCTCTGCTGCTGCCCAGGATTAACTCTGTGCAAAACACTCACTGATTTCAGCAATTGCTGCCTAAGCCCCTCTGTCCATGTCTCTGTGCTTCTCTGTCATGTCTGTCGATTAAGCAAAAGCCTCAAACATCCTTTTGCTCATACAATGCTTTAATTATAAAGTAGTTTGCTTCTGATTGGCAATTACTCTGCTTGGGAATGGGCCTCACAAGTGGGTGGGCTTTCGAGACCTGGCTGTCACTCATCTGCCTTGTCCCCTTCTCCATTTGGCTGCCAAAGAAGCATGGGGTCTCGCAGACTTTCCCGTGAGATAAAAGCGCTAATTAAGAAGTGGACAGGATTGGCCTTCACTGAGACAGTATCTTTTATTTGTTTCTTCGTTTTTTCCCCCCTCCTTTGTGAATAGGAAACGTCTGATACTCATTGCAATTTCTGGGCTGACCCAATCACACCGTGGCACCCAGCTCCTCTTGCCAGACGTGCTGTAAAGGAGAGAAATGAGATAGCCATGGTACACAGAGAGCCTGCCGCTGATTGCTTCTTCTAAAGGCTGTGGGACTATCCTAGGAAAAAAACTTCTCAGAAGCACCATCCCAAACCCAGATGCTGTAATCTGCGTGAGGTCTGAGGGGTCACCATGGGGGTCTGTGCAAAGGGAAACCAGGGGGCAGGGCTGGGTGGGGGATGCAGACTGGGTCTTCTTGCTCTGAAATCTCTGAGCTGAAGACCAGGGATAGAAATGCAAATGTGAAGAAAATGGAAGTATTTTCTGTATCCTGACTCAATGTGCAGCTTTGCAAGCTACCCTGGGGTCAGAGATGGGTGCAGGAGCCTGGGCACTGTTTGTGGTCCTCCTCCTGGCCTGGGGAAAGCCCCTGCCCCCTCTTGACCTCATCTGCCCCTGGTCCTGCACTCTTCCATCCCAGGACATCCTGGCTGCTGGCACAAGCCAGTCCCAGCTCAAAAATACCATAATGAATGGAAGTGTCAAAGTGCAGGGTTGGCTTGATATGGTCAAAGCCACAAGCAGGAGTCAGCCACTGTTGTAGTAGTCTTATAAACTTTCCATGGCCAGTGAATCTGGGTTGTGCAGTGTGTTCTCCTATATCAGTTGACCCTTCAGACCCTATCCTAGTCCTTTCCCACATCAGCAAGCATCTAGAGACAGAACCTTTCCCTTTTGCAACTATAAACTGCACAGGGTTAGTTCTTAATACCCTGCACTTTGATTTTGCTTATTAGAATCAGACCAGTCATAGTCATTCGACAGCGAGTATTGGCAAAGATCAAATATTTTGTGGCACAAAGATTAGGAACTGAGCACATTTTTGATGAAACTCCCTTTCTTCAGCAGTCTGTGGTTTTTTTGAGCTATTTAGATTCAGCCACTAGAGAGCAAACTTCTTCTTTTTATCAAATGGCAATTTATATATTCATTTAAAAAAAGAATTGTACAGTTCTTCAGGCTAAAACCCATGAAAACTGAAAACAGCTCTAAGTTTACAGAAAGGAAAAGAAGCTTTCTTGCTCTTTTTATCTGTCTTTTTCTCTTTCTCTCTTTCTCTCTTCACAAGCTGTGGTTTAGGAAGAGAGAATAAACTAGTGTGCTTTGTTGTAGTGAAGGCCTCCGTTAATGACTGCTGAAGCTCTCTTCCTTTGTGTCAATCACCAGAGGTAATTGTTCATCCTGACATTTGGCAGGCTGTGTGAGTAGAATCTCAAAAGGAGGCCTTGGGATGCCAATAGGCAACATGTATGCAATTGTGCCAGAGTTAGAGAGTAGGGGATCTGCAAACTATCAGGATTATACTCATTAATATTGGGGGTTGGGCTTCTTAGACCATGTGGTTTAAATGCCCTTGAGATGTGAATGCAAATAGGTTGGAGAAGTCAAATGTTTCTGGAAGGGAGTCTTGAGCCATGGGCTTTCATTTGTCCCTTTGTCTTTCACAGCTAGGACATTCCCTGCTCTGATGGTGAGGTCAGGTATGGAGGTAAGTGGTTTAATAGGAGACAAATCCCAGGTGTGGACTGGGATTGTACTGTGTGTCTCAGGCCTGCCAGCCCAGATAGCAGCAGCTGGAGGGAACTGACCTTTCTGGGAACCACCCTCATATGGCCAGAGCACAAGTGAAGTAAAGCTATTCTGTCAAGATCTGGCAAGCGACATCAGCACCTGATGAAAATCAGCCTTTCCCAGGAAAATGGAAGGGGATTTTATGAAATACTTAGTGTTGTCATTAGTGTGTACACAGTGGGTTATCTCCCTGCCTTTCTTTGTGAACTGACCAGCTGCAGGTGCATGCTCTTGCCTAATGTTCAATGAGATTGAACCTTAAGTGCCCTTTTGGTGACTCATAGGCATGATGTTAGGTCCCATGAACTGACATGGACCTTTACAAAAGGGTCCTCCACTGGGCTGGAGTGATATGTGATTTGACTGCTCAGAGGACAAGTCCTACCATTTAATGTCCTATTGACATTATGAATTGCCCCATGGGGTGCTGTGGCCCAGATTTAATCAATTTAATCCATTGTACCAAGGTAGGAGCTAATGTTTTAGACTTAAACTGCTTTATAATCCTGGTGCTACATTCATCAAAATGAGGTGGCTATGAAATGAATTTGTTGTACCTCTACCACATGCTGTGAGAGACTCTACAGATGGTTTTCCAGGTACCCAGGCATCTTAGGATTTTGGACTCACTCAGAGCAGCTACAAGAGTCACAGTTGGAAAATTTCACCAGGTCATTCTATTGTTATGTAAGTTTTTATATTTCCTGTGAAGTCACTGATCTTGAGACCAACTACATATTGGGCAAGTGTTCTACAAATGCAGGCAGCAGGTAATAAAATCCTTTTGCTTCTGTCTTGGGAACAGCAGGGTGTTGGGGAGTTGATGGGTCGGTTTGGAGAATGTGGTGCCTCCATCCTGCTTTTTGATGCAATTTAGCTGCAACTATGACTTCAAAGATCTATCACTTCATCACTTCAGAATGTGAACAACTTCTCTGTAAGGTCACAGAGATCACAGAGATACAAACTGAGAAGAGAGGACAGAAGCAGGACTGGAGTGTCCCACGCTGCCAGGCATCCAGACCACTACAAAGGGTTGGTTATTGACCTGCCTGAGCAGTGGTCAGAGCAGGTGTGACATCTCCTCTGACCCTCTACTAATACCTGCTTCTGTCTCCTCTGTAAATAACTAATAACCCTTTGTGAAGTATGGCTTTGGGCAAGCTTGCTTCACCAGTGAAGCTCCTACCTGGTGCTCAGGTTAAAAACAGCCACTGGACAAAGTAAACAGCTCCCAGGACACATTGGCAGCAGCTGCATAGCTCATGTCTTTGCTCTGTGTTTGACAGCCCAGTGCAGTGTCAGTATAAATCCACATTGGCACATTCAAACCTCTTGTACACTCGTACCTGTCCAGCCAGCTTTAAAAACTGTCAGAAGCAAAAGCTGATTATCAGCTTAAGCAGGGCTGCTTCTCCTCTTTGGCTGTAAACACTGGCCACAAGCAGGGGCAAAACTAGCACCTTGTACTTTCTCTAGAAGAGACCTCTGGATAGGAACTGTTTAGTCACTCGGCATCTATTTCATTGATAGGTACATCAGGTACATCAGTAGCTTTAATAGCATTCATTTAAGAGTGCTCTGTGCAGCTTCCATGTAGGGACAAAGCTCTCTCTCTCTTTTAAAAAATAAGGTCATGATGATTTTTTATTCTGTGCCTGAAAACCCATTTTCTGCAAATGTTTATGTGTCATTTTACGCAATTACATCCCATGAACTCTTAATGGAATGGTTTGCACACTTTTCCTCAGGAGCTCTTCTAAATGTCTGTCATAAGTGATTGTTTTCAAAAATAGTCAATGGTTTTGAGTATCTGCTTGTATTTTTTCTATCCCTTTAAGACAGGCTGCATTGCTATTACCATGCTGCGGTTGCTGAGGTGTCCATCCACAGCACATGTTGGTGCTGGACCACCCTGGCACCTGCATTTTGTGCCTCCCATGAGTGAGAAACTCTGTGTAGGAATGGGAAGGAGATGCTTGTCTGGTACCATGGGGGAAGGACCATGCTGGTAAATTGTGGTGAGAGTGCAACTTCCTGCGGACTCCCTTCATGACTTTAAACTATGGCTTCCCTGCTCCAGGCCCTGAGCTAAAGCACTTGTCTGTATTTGTCTTGGGTTTTTTGGTTTGGAAATTCTTTGTATGGGGAATTTTTTAAATGGAAAAATTAAGGATATTTCTTCCTAAATCCTATGGGAAATATTTTCCCAAGCACTGTGTTTTGGTTAACAGAATTTCATTCTTGGCTTCTGTTCATTTTAAGTACTCTTTTTACCTCCCTCTTTATACATCCCTTCTTTTCACACGAGAAATATATTAATTTTCGTAACTTTTCTGTGTGTCTCTCTGCCTAAAATTAGACAGCCACTTTCCTTGTCTCCAACCATCTCCATGGTGCTGTGCTTTTCCATTTATTTATTTATTTATTTTCTTTGTGATTTCTTTCTGGAAGACATGGCTTGCAGTGAAAGTTAACTGATTCTGGAAAGGAAGATAGAACAAAATAAAAACTGGACTCTGTCTTGCTTTTTTTACTCTTCACATTCAGGAATGTTCAGTTATTTGTCCTTCAGCCAGACCTGTGAATCTCTTCCAAGGCCTTATCTTTGTTTCTTGCTTTGAAATGAGAATTAGCATCTCTCGTTAGAGGAGAGTAAAACCAACATGCCACTGCTGTCTGATGTGCTCAGGTCAGTTTGGGGTCTGCTGCAGGGTCCTCTGTGTGGGGATACTCTAATGACATTTGGTGTCATTCCCTGTTTCAGTGGGGTAAGGCTGGTTGTATGTGACCTCGAGCCTTGCTTAGCAATTCCCTTGTGCAGTTTTAGGCTTAAGCTGGCAATTAGAGCCGTTCTCCTTTCAGTGTGTCAGCATGCTTGTCATGCAGAGAGCATTGCTGTCTTGGAGTGGTCCCAGACCTAGCCTGGGGGGAGCAGAGCAGGGAAAGGAAATGGGGTGCGGAGAGTGGGGGGAGAGGACAACCACCTCTGGCATTATGAAACTTATGCCCTATAAAATACTGCAATTATATTGTTTTCTAAATCCAGTGGGAACTGTTGCTTTTCAAGCAATAAATATCCTCCTGCAGTGTTGGCAGCTGTAATATGGCAGCTCTGACAACCCGATAGTGAAACTCATTCCAGTAACATGAAACAAGACTGATGTTAGTGACTTTCTACTAGCTAAGCTGAGAGAAACAGTCAAAAAAGGTAAATAAATTGAATGTTCAGATTTGTTTTCCTTTCCCTTTTAATAATATCTTCACAATAAATCCAAGACCTTCACTAGCAACATGTTTTTGATAACATTTTGACAACAGAGTCTTGAAAGATACAGAAAGAACCACTAATAACTGATAGACCAAACCCAATAATTTTTGTTAAGAATGATGCTCATTTTTTGTACTTCAGACTTTTCAAGGCAAGATGATATAGGCAATCATTCATTCTTTGAACACTGGCAATATTTTCTTTTCCCATCTCTCAGCTGTTTTGGTCTAGGATATAAACCACATTCTATTGCTATTCTTGTAGCAGAAATTCAAATGAATAGCAAATACCTAATAACCAAAAAAACCCAGAATGACGTGATTAAACTGAGGTTCTAATGCAGCAAACCTTACTCAGCTTTCAGCAGCACTAGAATTAGATGCTTCTCAGTACAAATAGGAATTAATGTGCAGAGCATTTCACTGTTAATGCCGTACCTAAGCTACATGCACTAATGTGCTATAATAATTAAACCACTTTGTTATGGAAACATATTTACAGCTTGATTGGATGAATAACAGGATTTGTAAGCTAGGCTTTCACATTTATGGAGAACTGTCCTTGTGCAAAATATCCTTACTTTGATGCAACCTTGGACCTTCAGGTAAATCAGTCAGTTTCGTGTATGCAGACAAACCTATTCACATATATTAGACCAGATAATAAAATTGCAATACAAATGTACCAGGTTACCTATGTAGTGGTTTTGACTTGCAGTATTCCTTGGGAAAACCCTTACCACAGTGCAGATATTGCAAACCCAGGTGGATCTCACATGCCCCATTTTTCTCATGGGCTGTACACACTCACATCATTTGGCCAGCGTCACTGCAGATCCCAGCCTGGGCTCTGACACCAAAGACAAGGATATAATATAAAAGGAATATAATCTCATATTATCTTGTTAAAAGAGATGTATTTTCCTCTCCAAACAATTTTTCTCTAGGCTCAAACACCGAGTGCCATTGTTACTCGGACATTTTTGAAATATATCCATAGTTCTCACACTAAATCTTAGGCAGGCTATGTGGTGAAGTAGTTGATACCAAATTAAACCTTTGGTTTTCTTCCTCTGTGTCCAACAATTTAGAAGCCACAATTGACTTCAAGATGTGCTTAAATGTGAATAAAATTTACAACAAGACCTTCCCTATTGCAGGAGCCTTGCGTATACATTTGTAATTATTAGTGCATTACCAGAGATGGTATCATAGACATAATAAAATGACTTATTTTATTTTCCTGCCAGTGCATGTGAGTGTCTTAATTGTGTATCGAAGATACTCTTAGAATCCTCTCTGTCATGTAAATATGCTCATTGGCTAGTAAATATTAATGCTGCATTCTGGCTCCAGCTGTGAGAAGATTTTATTGTTATGTTAGTGGCTTTCATTAACCTCCAAAAGGTTTCACAGCATCTACTCTATTTATTTGAAACATACATAACTGCTGCAAGCAAGGGCTGCTACAAAGAAAATCATGCACTCTCTTTCATTGTTTTAAATTTAGTTTGTGCCTCTTTAATGTTTTGGAGTTACTCTCTATGAAATTCCAGAGACAGGGAAGGAGCTGCCTGGTACTTTTTAGTTCCAGTTTTCGACAGACAGTGCTGAAGTAAAAGGAACATATGTCACGTCTTCCTATTATTCTCCCTAATTGTCATGGCAATTTACCCACAAGCTGACATGATAGCCATGGAGGGAAATGGAGCAAAACCTTTTACATAACTCTGTGCTCCAGGAAACCATGGAGGCATATGGAAAGGGGAGGTTTGGTGTCTGCTGGGCTGGTTGCAGGGGCTCTCCCCCGTGAGATCAGCTGACAAGGTTGGTGGCCTGTCTTGACCTTCCTTCATCTAGCTGATGGAACAAAATCCTCCTCAGCTGTCCCTGCCATATCCCTTACAGCAGGGCACAGCACTGCTGAGTTACCCGAGCTGCTGGGGCTGAACATCTCCCTGCCTGCTGGACTGGTGTCCACCCTGTGCAGGGATCTGGGTGCTGTTGTGCACATACTAACGTGGCTTTTGATGGTGAGAGGCTCACCAGTGTTTTCAATGAGAAGGTTGTCCTGAATTCCCACATCATGAAGAGTGGGTGAACTTGTGCTGTATCCCTCCCTCCTGGCTCTGAAGGGATTTTCTGGAGAAATGAACAGCAATGATGTGGTAATCATGTCCATTCCCTCACCCAGGCCACCGCAGTCAGAAATACTTTGGTAGTGTGAGCTCTGGTCTGTGCTACTTCACAGACAACCTCAGAAGAAAGGGTTTTGCAAGACAGTAAATCTTTGAGCTTGGGAGGTTGCTTGCTGGGAAAAGCCCAGTTAGTCTTGCAGGGATGATAGTTCTTTTGGCCTGTGATTTGACTTTAAAACTTGAATTAAATACGCCCAGCAGGCATTGACTTCTGAGCTGGGAAATTAGGCACTCTCCTCTGCCAGTGTAACATCTGGGACCATTAGCAGTGTCTGCTCCACAGTGAGGTCGACCCAGATCAGCTGAGATACATAACATCCATATTCTCCTGAGACTTCTGTCCGTGAGAAATCCAAACCATTGCACCCTGGTGGGTAGACTGTTTGGACATGGCTACTTTTACTTATGGTGACTATGTCTGGATTTGAGGCAGTTCCTTGGAGCTGAATTGCCAGTCCCCAGTGTCAGGTAGTCTTCTCTAACTTGTTGGATGTTAGTTTTCAACCCAAAGGCCTGTTTTCTGGCAGCCATTTTTCACGACTTGGTGTATTGGTGGGGCTGAGCTCTGTTAGTAAGCCAGTTCTTACATGGAGGTCACCATCATCTCTAACCTCCTTTACATAAACCTTAATTAAAAACCCACAATACCTTTGCATGCTGAAGAACAAGTCTTGTTTCTATTATTCAGAAATTGCCACATTTTCAGCTGATCTTTTAAGTGGTTTCTAATAAAATTGTTAGGACTGGAAAATCTTCAATAACGTTTTTAAATGCAGCCCAGCTACACAGTAATAAACTCAGCTTTTAACAGTCCTCATTTATAACAATCCCAACAGCAAGAACTAATTTTCCCTCTGATAATGAGGCCTATTAGCAGGACTGTTCACACAGGACTGACCTGGATTCAACAGTCATATGATTTTTTTTTTGTATTTTCAAGGCACATTGTGTTTAGCAAGTAAACATACAGCTTTCCCTCTTATTCTTGTCTCTACTTGTCTCTTTAATGATTGTTTGAAGACTGCTAAACGGAAAGCACAAAAGTAAAATGCAGTGATGTTCTATGCAAATAGCAGCTTTCTTCATTATTCTGATGCAGCTAATTGCTGAACCCCGCTACAGTGTGTACTTTCACAACGGGAACATTCATCCTGTTCCCACTGGGGTTTGTTGTGGTGAGAATACAACACTTCAGCTTTTAGTATGGGCAAAGGACATGATTATTTGAATATGTTGACAGTATTTATCATTCCACACAACTGCTTGTTATAGGCTGCAGAGCTGGAAGATGTCTCCCGAAACCAGTGGTGAAACTCTGATTGCTTCCCACGGAGCAGGGTGGGTGAGCAGTTCCCACCAAGTTTCCTGCACCAGAACTTGCAGTGTCCCCTCCTTGCCTGGCTCCATACAGGACCATGGGAGCAGATCAGCACAAGGGCTCTGCCTGTCACCTGCTTATGGCTCCTGAGTGAGGTCGACTTAGCTTGAGGCTGCAGGACAAAATAGATGCTCCTGGTCCAGGCATCTCCCTGACACCAGGCAGCTCTACCTAAACACGTGTCCTTCACGGAGCACCCAGCATCTTGCAAGGACGAGCTTTGCACACACCTACTTTCTGCTGAAAGGGACATCTCTTCAAGAAGTTAGATTTGGTCTTATTGCCCTCTTGTGGCTGCCCAAAAGAGACCACAACTGTCGCTGTATCACAATTGCACAAGTGGTACCTGCCCATTGAAGCTGACATGACTTTCCTATAACTTAAAAACACAGTATTGGTTCCCTGGGAACTACTGTGTAAGGTAAGCTGGAGCACCAGCCAGGAAACTGACATTTCTGAAAGGGACATGGGGTGTCATTGCAGGAGACCGGGCACAAGGGTGTCTCAGGCCAACCCTTCTTTCCCTCCTTCTCCCTCACTGTCACACTTGCCTTGTGGCTATTTTTCAGCTGTGTGACAATGGGAAAAATGGTTTGGCAGACTTCTCCAGGGCTCTCATATCCAAATATGACCATGAAAAATGCCCTGGTAATGCTGGCAAGACACCCTTTCCTTACTGTCAGACACTGAATGAACCCCCTGCATTATCAATAAAGCACACAGTGGTGGTGCTTCCATTCCTGTAGCACATGATGTGCATGAGGTGGGGAGGTGACTCTTGGAGGGTTTCACCAAAAACCAATGGTTTGAATAATAACTAAAACAAGAGAACTAGGAGGAAAGATGGAAAAAAAAAACCACAAAAATAAGAGCATTGTAGCTGCCCCAAGGCCTTAATATCTGTCCATGCATGTGGATGTCCTGGTTCAACTGCACTTGAGCTGCTTTCTCTTTCCTGCTCCTCTTGTGAGGCTGGCAACATGTGAGCAGCCTGCATACCTCGCTGGTCCTGCAGCTGGTGGTTATGCCTACAAATAGCTTGAAAATTTACTCTGAGATACCTAAAAGGACCATCAATAAAATCAAAGCAGGCTTGCATGCAAGTTAAATCTCCTGATAACAAGCAGTAATGTTATTTGGTTTTGGGCAAACAGGGCAATAAAAGCTGAGATGTTAAATGAAAATTTGCTTGCTGTACATTGGCCTCGACATAGTGTTTTACTCAACATAGCCTGTGCCTAATGGAAAATCTTGGCAAACAGTTAGAGCCAGGACTATAATATTCATAAACTAGCTGTGGCTTTCAGTGTGATTTTCCCCAGTGAAAGTCATGCAAGAATAAAAAAGGAAGATTCAGTAACAGTGTAATTGTGTCATATAAAGACCACTCCTGGGAAGCCATTTGAAGTTTTAATGTTTTAAAATGAATACTGAATTCACTTATCCTTGATAAAGCATGTGGTTCCTTTTTCTGCTCCCAGGTGCAGATGTGCTAGTGCATAGAAGGGCCAGAACAAACACCATTTGCAATTCAAGTGCCTTTAGACCCCAGATGAGACTGTCTTGTAACCACTTCCATGGTATTATGTAGCTTGATTAAAGGTAAGAATTATCCCTCCAGTCTGATGTTTGCCAGTGACTACCACCTATGTGACTCTAAGCTCTCACTATTGAAACCATCAGCTCTCCTCAAGGCAACAGAAGCCCACATTGACATCAAACCACTGAAATGGCACCAATCAGACTGGACTCTTGGAGTTGGCTATCACATAGTCCTGGTCTCATCTGATAAAGTAAAGCATTAAAATATGTGGGGTTCGCTTATAAAATCATCACCTCAGGGGGCCAAGGAAACCTCCTCCCTCTAGGGCCAGCCACAACTATGCTATCTGTATGTGAAGCTTGGGCTGCCAAGAGGGACAGACATGATGCATGGGAGCTGCTAGGTTGAGCTGTGCATGCAGCAGATGTTCAGGTAGGTTTGTTTCCTTTGCAGGACTGAGTTCCCAAGCTTGTCCCTGGGTTAAGCTCCCCTGATGGGCCCTGATGGTCAGCAGCATCCCAGACCCATCTCATGCTTTCTGGGCTCTTAGTCCTCTTCTTTTGAACTTGACATTTGATCACTAACAACAGCAGGTAGTACAGGATATGCCATGTATTTAGTTTCTGGAGAAATTATCTATTTTACATCCATAGCTCCACCATCCTCTTGCTCTGTTGCCTGACACTGCAATTCCCTTGGCCCTAGTCTGGATCCGTCTGGATTCAGTCCCATACAGCGTATCGGTTTTTGACTATTTGAATTCATCATCCTTTTTCTGAAGCCACAAGATCAGTTAAGTTATTGAATCACATCTTACAGTATTTATTTCTGTTAATTATGAGGGAACATAATGTCTTCTCAAAGACAGACATTTTTTCTTTGCCATCCAAAGGAAGAATTGCAAAGGTTTTAACATAAATTTAAGAAAAACACAGGGCTGAATTGTTGAAGTTAAAAATTTACCAAAAATAGCTGGGCATTTATTTCAAGGGGAAGTTCCGTAATATTGAGCTTACTTATAAAAGGATAATATCAAACTTGTAAAAGGGAGTCCAGGGCCTCTCCAAGCATGGCTGGAGCATCAGATCGTGTGAAGGGGAAACAACTGGTGCTTTCTGCAGCAGCAGCTAATGCCTGTGTGTGATTTAGTAGCACAGTTTTGAATATGAGATATGCATGACACACAAAGTATTTAACGATGATTCAGAGGCCACCATGGACCAAAAGATCCCTGATAAATAATCCAAATTTCCATTAATATTTTTTAATCCTGATCTTGGCAGAGTGGCTGTGTCTTCTTTGGATTTGTCCAGCCACTAACACAATGGGATCTTGTTCCTGTCTGTTACACTTGTTGCTCGTGACTGGATTTCTTCAATACCAGTCATTTAGATTATCCCTAAATAACCACAGAAAATGGAAACACTTGATAAAAAAGTCAGTGACCTTTCTTGTGATTTCCACCTCTACATGGGGACTTTCAGTAGTACCTGGCATCCTCTGTGAGTGGAGTTTGATGGGAGTTCTCCTGTTAGTTTCACAAGAGGCAAAAGGAGGCCATTCAGTCAGCCCCAAAGTTTGTCCTTTCCATGTTGTACAGGAACTGAAGGATCTGCATTTGACACACAGAAGAGCATGTCCTCCCCAGGAGACTCCAGCAGGCCCTGGGTCTGTCACTGGCCTTGTGTGTACACAGGGAGGGGAGGGGACACTGGGTCACCCCTTGCTCCTGTGCTTTCCTCATACTCCTGACATGAAAAAGCAAAGGCATCTCCCTCTCTCTCACCTCTAGCTGTGTTTTTCTAATTCATCATCCGAGGAACAGACTTGTGAGATGAATGGAGAATGACCCCAGCCTCGTGCTTGGGCAAGTGCGATGTTGGAGATAGATTTTTGACCTCAGTGACCTGGTAGCTCAAGCAAGCTCTGGGTAGGCTAAGCTGGTAGCAATCCATACCAAACTGTCCAAGGCACAGTTACATTTCAGGATGCACTGTCTGAGCCAGCCATATTGCACATGTTGCATGCTCATGCTTCTCCTGGTCCTGCTGCAGAGCCAGCCTGTGTCCCTGTGGCTCCATCCCAAAGAAGGCAAGAAGTGTGCTTTCCTTCTTCCAGCCTGCCTGGTTGTTGTAGGGGATTCCTACACTGGCCTATGTTGGCAGTCTTGAGATTCTTGTGTTGTAACAGGGCTCGGAGCTTTATTGGGAAGGTTAATGTAAGGTGTGAGCTCACTTCAGCTGGGTCACTTTGGAATATTAGTGAGTGTTAAGGTCAGAATATTAATATTGTCAGCTGTGCAAGTGTGCTGCTTGTAATTCATTATAATTATGCTGAAGAACAGCACAATTTCAGCACCGTGGCACTGAAATTCTTCTGTTTTCTGCTGGAAATATTCAATTTTCTGACTGTATTACTTCGACATGGAGTGGGAAGTTTGTCATGACTGGGAATGTGCACTGTCCTTCCCTGCTCAGGAAGGGCACACAGGCAATGAAAATCTCTGAACTGTTTGCATTTAGTAGACCCAATAAATTTTCAAATCAAATAACATCTAATTTTTTTTTTCTCTAAGAATAAAAAGATTGTTTTAGTTAATGTGGGCATGAATAATAGCTTTTTCACAGTTATATTTGCCGCTTCTGTTTAATTTCTCTGAGATGACTAATTGTTTTAAGAGCTGTATTCCCAGAGCAAAACAAACAGACAAACAAATAGCTCCCCTCTGTTTCATTCCCCAAAGCTTAAACCAGCCCAAATAAGGACAAAATAGATTTTGCCATCTGTAACTGTAAGTTTCCTCTTCCACCAGACTTTTGCTTGAAACAGATAAGATTTTCTTTGCATTAGCAATTAGGGCACTATCTCTTTTTCCACAGATCTGAATCAGCCATCATCCTAAGCCAAGATCAGAGACATAAAAAGTGAGACTGAATGAAAGTTCAGCAAAGTAGAAATTCTAGTTCAAGGAGCTATTTATGAATTCAGACTTTCTTTATTAAATTAGAAGGAAAAATTCTCTCAGGATCCAGCAGTCTCCAGTGAAAATGCGTTCAAGTAATTTTGTCTGTCTACAAGCTCTCTTTCCCTTTGGTATTACTATAAGTAAAGCAGACTAACAAAAATACCTTGTTTTATGAGGATGCCTAAGTTGTTCCATGGGTGTCTGCTTTAGTAGTAGGATGCATACTCATTGTTTATGATGCAAAAGGCTGTGTCTCTGAAGGACTTCTCTTTAGTCCATAAAGCCTAGCATTTCCTTCCTTGTGGTGTTGGCCTAGCTTCCTAAATATGTTTTCTCTCCTTTGCTGTGCTTTCCAGACACTGCACTTCAGAAAGATGCTATTGGAAAATGACCAATCTGCAGCAGTTAATGGAGTCCCAGAGAGATGGCAGGTGATTGAGCAGGGCATTTTCCCAGGGCAGACAGAAGAGTTACCTGCCTGCGTGGCATAACCCTTACATGCCAATAACCCACAGGTGTTATGGTAGGAGTGTTGGCACGTGGACAAAAGAAGGTCCCACTCAAAGTTTCTTCTCTCTGTTGTGTTCCTGCCTGAGAAGTGATGCCACATGGAAAACCATTGCCAGTGCATTCAAGTTGGGTAGGTTTTATCCCACAGAACTCACTTTTTTTAACCTGTAAAAGGGTTATCCTGTTGTTGGAGTGATGCAAGGATATCTAGAGGAGGATCTGGATCATCAGGCCCAAGCCCCTTACCTGTGTCAAAACTTCTTGAAGTACCTAGCTCTCTGCTGTCTAAAGAGGGGCCAGAGACAGTGAGGCACACGAATTTTAGACAGACAGACTTAGGGAAATGAGTCCTGACATGGTGATAAACTGCTTTCATGTCAATCATGCTGCTATTTTGGAATAAAACCTTCAGATTTCTGAGACTTCTATGCACTGGTAAGCAACAATATTAAGGAGTTCGTGTCCCAGTTAAATAATCCACATAATTATCTTTGTTTTATTTCATTTCCCTCTGTTTTTTCTGATAGTCAGTGACAGCAATTTCCCAAGTGCTTTCAGTGTGGAAGTACACTGATGCTGAACTTCATCTGTCTGCTGCAAATACATTGATATTCATGCAGTGACTCCAAAGCCACATTTGTGAGGAGGAGGAGACTAAAGCCAGCAGACAATTCTTCAAGAGTTGTTTCTGCAGCAGCCCATATAGGGAACCATCTTGGGAGCTGGGAAAGCTAAAAAAAGATATATGCAGAAAGCACTGTTGTGGAAAACTTTGGGTTGTGCAGTTAGGTTGTGCTGTCTTACTGGGGGAGATCTGTGTACCACTTCTTTTTGTGCCCTGGAAACATTTGGACTTTCTCAAAAGAAAAAAGTATTTCACACTGATACTTCAAGGTGAATTAACCATGTTGGGTTTAATTAGCTGATGGGAATATTGCTGAAAAATCCCTGGCAGCAGGATATTAGCTAGTTTCTGAAATGGGCAATGCAACTTTTGTATTCACGGACTTCAGTGCTGCTCCATTGCTCTGCTCATTATGAGTATCCCTTTTACACTTCTAGTTAGTTGAACTGAGAAGGAATATGGATGTCTTTCACCATGCTCTGCATAGCTGAATGACCAGAAGAAGGAAAGGTATATGGAGGATGTTGAGGATTAGCAGCAGCTTCCTGAAATTTCTGCATGTAAGAAATGTTGCCTTCTCCAGAGGGGAAAAGTCTCTTGGTTGTCATCAGGGAAGCAAGGAACGAGAGTTCCCAGGGCTTTTCAGACAGGAGCCACGACCAGAGTTTAGCTCTGGTCTACCTGTAGCACAGGGACAGTCAAAAACCCCCAAACCCCAGAACAACACAGTGCAGTGATGATGAGATTGTGTAATGTCTGCCACTGGAATAGCCATGTGTGTTAAAGCAGAAGGAAGTCACTGCAGGTGCAGCAGGTGAATCTCAAGGATATTCATCCATTTCTAGTGTGCGTGAGGATGCACTACCCCTGTATTTCAGTAAAGTTGTTTGCAGATTAAAGAACTGTAAAAAGGAAGGTGATTTTTGATAAAAAAGTGATGAGCAAGTAGAAGTTTAAAATGATAGACCACGTATCATACTGCAACAGATATTCAGTGTAGGCAAGCCTTAGGCCAAAGATAGTGAGCAGAGAAGCACCAAAACTATCCTTGCATGAGTGATAACGGAGGCCAACGTTTTCATGTATGGAAATCTCCAGAAGTACTAAATGAGGAGCGTGGAAAAATCTACAGATTTATGAATATTATTAGCTGTGAACTTTAATTACACTGACATTTAAAATGAACGGAAATGGCACTTTAATTGCACTGTAGCCACACTTTTATTGCATACATTTAAATAAATTAGAATGAGGTTAGATCTGTACTGTGCTGTATGGGACCAGTTCAGGCAGTTAGACATTAAAGATACAGAAAATAAGGGAGATTTCAGAGCTTCACCTCAGCTAAGGAAAACTGGCTCAGTAGTTCTCTCTCGGTATCACAGAGGAGCAAAAAGTTCTCCAAGGAATTCCAGGCGCTGGATTCTAAAGTCGTCTTGGATGAAACTGCTTGTGGGCTTTAGATAGATGGCCTTCTCTGTGATGCTATTTTCGAAACAGCCAGAGGTTTTTCAAGTACAGCTTTGCATAACCCTGCCCTTGGTATAGGAAGGGTCTCACAGCAGACTCCAAAGTATCTGAGATAGATATCCTTGGAAGTAATGGGCTGGATGAAATGGGTGGCACTTCATATCCAATGTGGGAAGACTGTTTTGAATTTACAGATCTGAAGATCTGACATTATCTATCTGTGACACTATGGTAGAAACCAGACTCCTCCTGCATTTTCATTTTTTGGTTGAAAATGCTGATATATGGAGGTCTGACATTGCACTTCTTCCTTGCAAACCTTCTTCCTGTTTGTGGAAATTTGTTAGCAGGAAATTAAAAATATTCAGCTGTTTGATGAACCCTTAGAAGATATGTTCTAAGGGTTAGTTAGTAGTTGAGGCACTGAAGAACTTTATTCAATTCTTTAGTTTCTAACTGTCTCTAGGCAAATGGCTAGAGAGTGGTCTCTACTCAGCTGTGCAGCATTAATGATTTCAGAATGGAGCTCTCAGCCTCAGCTATTCAGCTGTAAAGCCATACCAGTCCTTCAGACATAAGCATTATTTGTGATCAGACATGCTGACAAGTTGGGCTACATAAGACTTGTTTGCTTGAAACTTTCAGAAATGGAAACCACAGGTTTGTGTGGTTTCTGTGCTATAGGCTAAGACTTTGAAAGTTTGGAATGGATTATTGCAGACTCCTCTGGGGACTGCAGCATTTTGTTCCTTGTCCTAAACATCTGTCTGTTACCTTAAATACACAAGCCTTAATTCTGCCCTCGTGTTTGACAGCAGTACAAACGTCACCGCTCCTTTCATTGAGTAAGCAATCACACTGATAGTGCTGATATGCATATATCATATGATGAGCAGGTGGGAAAGTATCTGAAAGAAGTGCATTGATGGCCTCCTAGAAAAATGAGTTGTCAATTTAATTTTAACTTGGGAAATATTTATGAAGGAGACATTCTGACTCCTTAAAAGTTCCCTTCCTTGGATGTTTTTTTCTGTTTTGTGATTCACTGCTTACTTGAGCAAGTGTTGTTGTTATGCTCTGCTGTGGTTTTGCTTCAACATCCCTTTTCAGTGGGTTAAGTTTGAGAGTCCCCATTTCAAAAACACACTTCCTCATCCCACAGTTGTGATCTGCATTCTTAATTTCCAAAGATGCTTGTGATTTGTGTTTTGACATATTAAAACTCATACTTGTCAGATAAATCCATTTTACAAAACTATCTAGATCTCTTTGTATCACTGATTTGTCATTATTTCATATGTCATTTTCTGTACTACCTGTAAATGTTAGTGTTCATGGCTTTTGATTTTTTTATAGATTAAACTACCAGCAACTATTACATGCTCTAAAGAGGTGCTGTAACTGCTATAACTCTGTTCTGTGTTCCCACTGATGACTTGGATGATGTATATAAACCTGTGAGGAACTGCTAACATGCTGAAAGAAAGGACTAGAAATTCATAACAGTCTTCCCAAATGAGAGGCATGGCCTGAAAATAAAGAGGGTCAGTTTCAAGCAGTAAAAATTCAAGGAAGCACACTCAGGTAGAAGTACCCCTGTACAGGAATATATGGAGAATACTTAGTTTTCAGCAAATCTGCAGAAAAGACTGGACTTTTCCATGAACTGCAGGTTCAACATGAGCCAACTCTGTCTATATGATGGAAAAAGAAAGAGGTAAGTGTTACAGTGGGGAATATAGACATCTGTTTAGCCTGCAGCACAAATTAAATATTCCTGCTGCTCTGGTCAGCACTGGAAGGGCCTCTGTTGCAGCTGTAAGATTGATTTTAGATGCTGCACTTCAAAGCAAATGGAATCAGCTGGAGGGAACCCATAGGAGAACACCGCTGCTGACACATCTCAAAAAACGTGGGCTCCACAGGAGGACTAAAGTAACTGGGTCAGCAGAGTGTACAGAATGAAGGACTCACACAGCCTTCAAAGTTGTTAAAAATCTCTTTGAAAAGAAAAACTTCCTTGCTATGTCTTTAGGACAGGAAGTGCACAGCTTAACTTGCAGTTACTGGAGGCTTTTATATATGGGTTTAACAAGCACTTGTGGGGCTGGTAAATGTATCATTGACTCTTCCTTGGGATGAGAGTGATTTGGATAAGCTATTAAGTTCCTCCAGGTCCTCTTTTGCAATAGTGCAACTACTGACGTACAATTCTACTGTCAATCTCTTTTATTATATTTGCCATAAAACTGAGTTTCGGAATCACAAATGCCTTTGAAAATAGTCATTGGATTCTGGCTCCATATTTACTACTGCTTTTTAAATCCATCAGTACATTTAATGTGTGCTATTCTGACTTACACTTGTGTTGACTCTACACCACATGCTATGTTTGGGTGAAAATACAGTAAGTTCCTTTGGTTTTAAGGCCATTATTTTGAGGCCCTGTCAGCACATTTTTAGAGATGTACATTTCATTTTTCTCATGCTCCAGCTTTGACCCCAAGCTTTTACTGAGCAAGGTGCTGATGTATGCTAATGTATGCATGCACCTCTAGACACCTTGAATGAAAACAGTAGTTCCTAAACTATTTTGTGTCTGGTCTTTTTTTTTTTTTTTCTAGTTGACTTAATTTGCTGTATTTACATGGTAAGCTATGTGGTATATGGATTTCATGGGACAGAGGCCAAGTTCACTTCTCTTTTACATGTCTGAGTGTGCTTTTTCAAAGTAGCAATTGCATGTGACTTACTCTTGCTAAATCATTCTGGGACTTGTGAGATGCTGTGTACAGATTTCTGTAACTGGAGGCACCTGGGCACAGGGAGATGGGGAAAGTGGGATACCCCAGCTGAAGAAAACACCCAGAGAGTCTCAGAGCTGAGATGGTTTCTTGGGTTTTCTAAAGCAGCTACTTCCCAAAGGACTAATTTGCTCTGCAAATGCCTGGCTCAGGAAGCATTGAAACCATGTTGCTTTGGCCATGTGCATAAGGGGCCAATGGCCACAAACATGACTTGGTATCTGTGTTCCTGTAACATGATGTCCTGGTTTGAATTTGCCCATATCCAAACTGGATCATGGCCCATGGCTTCCTCCCATACTGACTGTGCTTTACCAGTCATTGTTGCTCCTGAGGTGCAATGGCAGGAAGCATCAGGTAGGACAGGAGCATTTCAGGGGCTCCTGTACCAGTTTCTTACTTATTTGCACCCCTGTGATGTGTGCCAGCTCCTCTGGAGTGAGTTGTTTCAGGTGTGCCTGTTAAATTGGCAATGACTGACACTTACTGCCAGCACCCAGGGATTCCCTGTCATTCCAGAGCTACTGGGACCTGTCTAATAATCACACTTTTCACATGCACCTTCTCATCCAACCCTTCCTTCAGCTGCTGTTGTCTAACGTGATCAAAGCCTTTACCCATCACATACTCCCTCTCCACTTTGTTGCTGGTGAGGTCTGATGAATCACCCTCGTTATTATTCTGAGCCTGCAGGTCACCCAGACATAACACAGTGCCCACACAATGGTGACAACTGAATTATAACAACTTCTCAGTTTCCTTCGCAGAAAGGATACAATATTTATGACACTATTAATGCACAGTGCTGTCAAGATTTTTAAAATGAGAGTAACTCACCTGCCCCTGTCACACACGCATGTTCCTCCATGTTTCAGAAGTGTCAGGAGAATCCTTATCAATTTTTCTATCTTAATAGTCTTCTGCCATGAAGCCTGAGTCAAAAATGGCAGGCTGTACCACAGCAAATTCGAATGGATCTTTATGTGGAGGCAGCCAGCATAAAACTTTCAGCTGTGTTGCTTAAGCAAGTGACTTAGCCTTGAGGCCAGGGGGATGTATATGCACTTTTCCCCCCTTATCTCCTAATTTTAAGCAGAATTTAATTCCCAAATATCTTCATAGATTCATCCCATAACCTTGCAGGGCAGCTGATAATTCACAAAACCCATACATGACACAAAATTCACTCTCCTGGATCAGAAGGACCAAATTACATTGTGGTCTTTATGCCAGGTTGGATGTCAGTTGTCTCCCTATGGTCAGGCATGGAGCTGGCATCAACACTGTAGTTTTGTGCTCTGGCTATATTAGCAGAAATGTGACTGATTGCCCTTGACCGTGGGGGATCTGGAACATATTTGTACTGCCAAGGGATAGGAAAGCACATATGCCTGGAATGAGTGTATATAGCACCTCAGCTCTAAGCTCCCACTCTACCTGACTCTGAAGGTAAGAACTTGTGCCTACAGTCAGACACTGTCACAGTAACTTTGTGGAAAATACACTCAACTATTTCTGGCCATCACTGCTCTTTGATGGAAGTTGCGGTGATGAGTGACTTGCCTATGGACTTGGATATCATTTAGGCACTTCTGGATTGCTCTTCTTTAGCTGTGGATTCATACACAACTCTAGGAAAGAGCCTGGAGAAAGCTGCAGAGGAATGGGAGCCAATGTACAACTGGCCTTCCTCATAATTTTTCTTAAGAACTTGCTTTTATTTTTGTTCTTGAAGAGCTGGTTATATTTCCCTCATGTCTTTGCACTGAAACGAACAATAATTGAGCTCTATTATAGTCACTAAATAAATCTGGTCTGAGAGACCCCCATGCTACTGGCAAAGAACATTTCATGGCACAGCCTTTCACTACCCTCCTCAGCCCATCTCTTTTAAAATTACGAACCTGCATTAAGAAAAAGTAAATTTACTGTGGCTTTTCTGTGCAGATGGTGATAAGCGTGAGTTAGCATTTGTAAGCTTATAAGCACATATGGTTTTGTACATATCAATTAAGGCAGTTGGCTAATCACTCTAATATCATTACTGATTCATCTGTATTCCTTCAAATAGACATTTATGCTCAGCCTGCTGGTTTTTATACGTATGGACTGGATTGTGCAATTCTCCCTGTCACCATTTGTAGTCAATAACATTTCCTTGGCACCAAAGGGAGGAAAAGGGTACATTTTAGAACTGTGTGGGCAAGTCATTTGGCCCATGCCTTATGTATAAGGCATGCACATAAAATATTTGTGCGTGTGTGGTTTCTTTTTAAAGGATCTGCTAGTCATGCTGTGGGCTGAGTGACAACTGCATTATGTTTGTGCACATGGGACATACATGCAGATTCATGCATGCACTCATCCTGCTGTAATAAAGCCTCTTGTGTGTGGCCAAGCATCTAACCAGCCTCATCTCACAGCCCTTATTTGGCTCACCACAATATTTCAAGGTACCTGAGTCTCTGTTTGGACTTTGGCAGGTGTTTGCGATCAAAAAACCTATGAGGGCTTTTGGAAGGTTTTAGGAACTGGACTGCTTTTCCAGTGTTTGTGATGAAATGACTGGGGTCATCCCCTGGTACAGGAAACCTGCAGGACTGGAGGGCTGTGTGACCTTCAAGGCCATCCACTGACCAGAAAAGGTTCACCCCCATCTGCCCTGATCCAATCCATATGTTCTCAGAGCTCATCATCCTGCCAAAAATATGTGCATGCAGGCTGTAAAATGACCACTCTTGACAAAGATTTTAAAAAAGGAATTTGGGGATTTTTCCAAGCTTTAGGTTTAGGCAAAAAGTAATATGCACATAAACACTCTATGGGTTCCTTCCTTCCTTCCTT